>BRYE01000002.1:8156948-8159448 GCA_030159115.1 Actinidia arguta var. hypoleuca
CTACTCAAATGACTATATTTGAATTTTTAGATCAGTATAAACATAATATTCGTTTGCCTTTAATAGATTTTTTTCAACGTTTATTTAAAATCTTATACTTTTTTAGTTTTTTTTACGAGAGGAGTCCAAATATATAATTTCTTTTTATCTAATTTAGATAAAAAATACTAAAGATGGTTAAATTAATTTTATCCCCCCCACCCCCACCCCCCCACCCCAAATATGCAAAGCCATTTTTATCCTTTATAGAGGTTATGTGTGTGGCATATTGCTATTTTCATTTGCAGATTCTAATGAATGTGAACAGAGAAAGAGAGAGAGAGAGAGTTAACATTGCAATCGTCTCAAAAGTTTAAAATAAAATATATTTAAATTGAAACATGAAAGACGGAAGTAAAATTCAAGTGAAAGTTGAAGAATATAAAATAAAAATTATCATTCAAAAATTATTTCTTACAATTTCTCGCCGAAGTCCTATCATTTTTTTTTTTAAGAAACAAACGAGGGTTGATAAGGTAATTCTCCCTCTCACGGCTTTTCACTTTTTGGTTGGGTGGGCTTGGGAATACAAAGTGTAGGCCCAATACATTTATTATGAGTAATTTGGGTGGATCCGGTACCAACCCGATCAGAACAAGCCCATACCCGGATTATTTCTAGCTTCTGCCTCAGAGACACGTGGCTGCTTCAAGAGTCCCACAACCCTGCTGAGAGAGAGAGGTTCTCACTCCTCACTCTACTCAACTGGGCAGCAAGCAAAGCGAAATTCTCTATAATTCTGGTTTCAAATTAGGTAAAGTTGAATGGAGTGTGTGAATTTGTGAGGAATTTGAAGTAGTGGAAGAAGATGAAAGGGTTGGTTCTTCAGACACCATTAACAATATCAGGAGCAAAGCTTCCATTGTTGGCTCTGGTACCTTGCTATGCCCTAATCTCCAGAAGAACCATCTCAAATTCCCCTTCACGTAAGTTCCTCAACATTCTTCAACTTTTTTCTTTTTAATTATTGTTTGATGGAAATTTATGAATTCTTTTATCCAAGTTTAGGTGGATCTTGGGTTATAGTTAGAAACATTAAGGCTCCATTTGCGTGGTGTGGATTCCGAATGAAGAAATTTGGGTTGCTTAAATTTATATTTGATAGTTTATATATGGATTTGACCATTGAGATCATGGACGGTGCTTCGACAGTAAGGCCCAAGGCCCCCAAAATGAAATTCCGGTTCCGTCCCTGATTGAGATTAAGAATTTTATATCATGCTAGAATTGAATTTGATGTGGAATAATTCAAACAAGTCCTGAATCATAAGATGTTCCGAGCAAGGCACGTCGCCCAACATCTCCAAACTCACCTTCCAGGTCGCCTCATATTGTTAATAAATTGAGCTCCATTCTATTTACATATTCCCTCCATATCGCCATAGGGCGAGATGATCTACCTTGCCCAAGGCAGAGACGTCTTCTCAAAGATTTTTCCGTAAGGACTCCATCTCTATTAGAGGTCTGCTATCACCACTCTTGTACCTGATTAAAGTCCATCTCCATAAAGAGTTCCACCTCTACAAGAGAACTGTCTCCAATAGACTCCAACTCAACAACGACGCCTATAATCACGGATGGATCACCAGTTGGCAGCCTCCTAATTAATCTCCAGATTTGATTGGGATATCCTCCCGTGCTTATCCTTCCGAGGAATTCGCCATACTACACTGACACGGCTCAGTTCTCCTGTCTATATAAAGGCCGCTCCCCATAATCAAAAAGGTACGCTCAACACAGGCATCACACACACTTATTGTCGTGCTCTCCATACTGCCTTAATTTATTTTCTGGTCGCCTTGGTCTGATACACACGCCGGAGGGTTTGAGCGGCCTCACCCCGGCCGATTACTTTTGACTCATTGCTGTGCAGGTCGCCTAGCTTTAGCCGAGATCCAGTGCCGAGGCCGAGGAGCAATTCTGACTGTTGGTTGCTTTTCCAGATTTTTACCACAACAGTTTGGCGCCGTTTGTGGGAACGACAGTTCTCTTGATCCCATGCACCTGCGCAGCCGACTATTATCCAGACCAAGCACTAGCAGCCCTTTGGATAATAGAGCTCGTCCAATGGCCAACACTAGCCAAGCTCCAGATCTAGAGGGCCTTCATCATGAGATGCGAGGGATGGCTGAACATATGAGAATCATGAACGAAAATAATGCCCTCCTTATACAGCACCTCACCACGAATAATCAACCACCACCACCTCCTCCGGCTCCTCGTCGTTCTCATCTATCAGGGAATGTATCCCAAAGTCACCATAGCACCGGAAGAGACAGACGCCGTCTCTCTCCTAGCCCTCACCCTCGACGAGAGAGAAGCCCAAGAAGCCCATCACTAGGGTCATCATCCAGCAAGACGCCAGGACTAGAAAGCGAAGGAGGAAGGCGAGGTAGATCTCCTCAACGGGTCCATCAGGAACAAGATATATCCACTTCCCAGAAAATTAGGGACCTGGACG
>BRYE01000002.1:8166948-8169448 GCA_030159115.1 Actinidia arguta var. hypoleuca
CGTTATGCTGGTTGCTACATTTTTCTTTTTCTTTGTCTGATTTGGAATCGCTGCCACATATACTTCAGAGGAAGTATGCATTGTTGCGTGATCTAGGTAAGAGTTTGCAAGGTATGATTCAATTAACAAGAACAGTTGATCACGTGTAACTATTGTCCCTCTTTTATATTCTTTCACATTGTTAAAATTATTCTTCCCCATTACCCGTTGGAAACTTATTCCTTTGGAACTTAACAAATCTATTTTCTTGTTGGGTTATGGCTTGCTCCTGTATGTTTCCTTTGATTCACATAATCCTGGCTAGGCTTTCTGTTGGGGATGGAGCTAGATCCATGTTTGCCATCAATAGAGTGCAATGTTTGAATAATGATCGGGAAATCTTCATTTTTTCTTGATCAGCAATAAAAGGAATATTATTAAGAGAAAATCAGTTGCAGCTTGCCGTATGAATTAGTAATGGGTTTTGACTGTGATATATACCATGACTCAAGGAAAGGAATATGCATATAAATGGTTGTGGCATTAATTGTGTGCTACAAGCATTATCCAGTGTGGATAATCAAACACAAAAATGAAAGAATATTTAGTTTTTGCTAAACCAATGGAGAGAAACATTGCCAGAATTGAGGCCATGTATCAAGATACAAATGTAAAATTTTCAGGTATGAAAGATTCATCCTGGAAGATGACAGAGAACATTTGGCCTTTGGGCCATTCCATTAACAAGCTTTTTCCACCACTTTTAACCAGCAAACTTTATTTCTCACTATCCGGTTCTTTATAATTGATGTCAAAAGGAAATACATGAGAATAAAACTGATGCTGGAGTATTTTGCGCTTATAACGAAAGAAAGCAGTGGTTGAATTTGTAGTACATTTTTTTGTAACCAATAGTTTTATTTATTTATATTTTTCAATTCCCTGATCTCACAGTTCTCTAGGTTTAAGTTGTGATGTACCCAACCCCAAAATGTAGAAATAGAAATTAAAGATGAAAGAACTCTAGCATCTTTCTTTCATTGCCATATGTTAAATAGGATCTTTGTCAATTGTTTCTCTTCTTGTTCTGTACTTCTTTTCAAACAAGCAAAGTGTCACACACACACACACACACTCACATATATGAGTGTGAGCTCGTGTTTGTTTTGTTTTGCTCTTATACAGGATTGTTAAACACATTTTCGTTTCTTTTATTTATGAACAGAGATCCAACGGCAAAATGATTATCGTGGTGAACAAGAAATAGAGGAAATTAAGCGGGCAATCAAGTCTGGTAATATTACCCGAGATGCTTCAAATATCAGGTTCTCAGATGAGGCACTTGATGAACAAAAGCATGCCATCAGGATTGCTGATGACAAGGTTGCATTGGCTTCTCAAGCATATGACTTGGTACAAGATATTCACCTACTTTCCTTTAATATTCCAGCATGCCGAGTGTCCGACTGCTATGGTCCAGGTGGTGTGTTGAAATGTCCCACATCGCCCAGTTCTGGTTCCTCTATGCTGTCTATAAGACTCATGTTCGCCTCTCCATAACACCTGAGTTTTAAGGAGAAAGATGGGCTAGGCCTAACAAGTGGTATCAAAGCAAGGTTGGGTCTGTCGTCCAGTGTGCATGTTGTCTAGCGTGTCAAGTGTCCGGCTGATGTGGTCCAAGATGTGTGTTGAAATATCCCACATGGCCCAGTTTTGGTCCTTCTATTCTGTGTTGTCTATAAGACTCATGTTCCCCTCTTCTTAATACCTGAGTTTTAAAGAGAAAGATAAGTTGAGTTTGACAAATATATTAAATGAATTGCAGTTTCTATACTGATGATAAGGACGTGATTTTTTTAATGATTCTCCGCTTCTTCTTTTGTTCGTAGAAAGAAGGGGGGAAATCATTAGTCGTCTGAGGTTAAGAATATCTTAGTTGGAATGTTGATCCTGGTTTCCTCCTTACTTAAACTCGACAAGGCTTAACCCAATTTCTTTAGTTTGGCTACATGGATAGGATTTGTGTAGAACCACATCCCAACTATGTATTTAAAAATTCCCTATTTGTATTGATAGGATTTGTTTAGGACCACATCCCAACTATGTTTTTGCAAATTTCCTTCTCTCTCTCTCTCTCTCTCTCTCTCTCTCTCTCACTGGTTTTGATGGGAATGCATTTGCCGTTTCAGTGTTATTTTTGAATTGTTTTCATTGTTGTATGGACGAATATGCTTCAATATTTTCCATATTCCATGCTTCATTGATATGTTTAGCCAGTGAGATGCTTCATAAGGACTGAACGAATTGCACTTGCTAAACAGAGAAATGTATTCTCATTCCTTGAGAAATTTCCGACAATTGGCTCATGAGGGTGGGCCTCTACAATACTCCTATATGTTACATGAACTCGGGTGCGAGTGCGTCTCTAGAGGTTGGATCCGTCAAAACTTTAGTTGAAGGGTGTCAGACTGGGCAAAAAATGGTCATATTTATTTTATTTGATTCTATGTTTGGGGACAAA
>BRYE01000002.1:8226948-8239448 GCA_030159115.1 Actinidia arguta var. hypoleuca
CATGTTTGTTTTTTTATATGTTTTTTTTAAAGAGAAAACAACCAACTTTCATAATAATCCTTGGGTGGCTAATCATTTTAAGACTTTTATGAGGGAAAACAGCAATAGATAAGCCTCAAACGTTTGATCAATTGAAGAGGACTCAACCCTTAAACAAGACAAGCATAGAGACTCAAGTGTGAGCACAAATTCAAGACCAAGCTTAAGGGGCGAATGTGCAAGTGCAATAAAAGTCAAATAGCAACAGATTTCAAGAGATATGTACACTGGCATGCAAAAAATTTCAATGAGATTAAAACCATATGAATTAAGGAAAATGCCAAAACCTTAAAGAACATTGGGAATGTTAGCTTAAGATCAATCTTAGCATAACCATGGCATGAGATACAAGACATTTCATGATAACTTGATTCCAAATGGCAACTCATATTTCAGGACTATCAAGAATGTGTACAACACTTAGCTAAGTTATCCATTCCTATCAAGCTCATTAAGTCAAATTTCCAAATAAGAAAATCTTTTTGATTTTGTTTTTTATATAAAACAACTAAAACAAATAAATTGAAAACAAATTACACCAAGAATGCTCAAGAATCTAAGAAAAAAATAAAGACATGAAACATACCCTAGACTATGAGCAAGATCAACTCCTCCTGATGTCCCAAGGTCATCAAGAGAATTGGTGGGCAATGCCACACAAAGTCTCAAATCCAAACTTCTCACCCAAATACTCCTAATACCAACTTTATGAGTTTTCTTTTAAAACTTTGAAACAATTTTCGCATTTTGAAGCTCATTTCTATTCTTGGGAATGAACCTCCTAGGACTTGTAGATTGTTTCTTATGAGTTCTAGGTCCATAGGAAGACCGTAGAGGTTCAACCATCCTATCACAATTGTTCATACGTTGGTTATGAGGATTGACATATGTATAACTGTTCAATTTGAAACAATGAGGCCTAATATGCCCTTTAACCCCACAATAATGACATGTAAGCACAAATTTTTGCAACCCATGAGAATGTGCTTTGTCTGCATGTGGAGCATAAGAGTCATGTAACTTCCAACAATGAAGTCTAATACGTCCAAGCACACCACAATAATGAAATGTAAACGTAAATTTTAAAGAATTTATCTCACCACACTTGGTGGTGGCATTTTCAAAAGATACACCTTGTTTCTTTGTTATGGTAGATGTAGGGTCTTTTTTCTTGGCATGTACCGATGTTCTTCTTGTACCGATGGTCTTCTTGAGAGAAGTCTTTGCTCCATTGGCCTTGGATGAGGCACCATCATTATACCCAAGTCCCACTTTATCTTTAGTCTCTATTTGAGCACTTAGAACCTCGTCCAATACCTTTGTTCCTGTGTTCATCCTCTTGAGAGTAGCATAAACACAATTTAAACCATTCTCAAGTTTAGCTACTTTAGATTCACACTTTCCTAAATTCTAAGCAGGCATTCAATTCTTCACCAAGTTCATTATTTTTCTTTTAAAGTTCATTAGATGCAACAATGAGGTCATGTCTCTTTTTTTCACACAAGAAAAGTTTTTACACAACGTGATCTTATGTGCTTTCAATTGACTCACAAGAGCTTGAGCTTCCATAAGCTCTAGCTTTAACTTTTCATTCTCTCTCTCACCCAAATTGACCTTATTCGATAACTTTACATTCATCTTGACCATTTTCAAGCTTTCTTTATAAAGTTCCTCATAAGCTTGTTGTAAAACTTCCTTATCTTCTACGTCTCCATAATATTGAGGCAAATCCATTTTAGCAAAGAAATACGAATCGACTCGTTGAAGGTAAACTCAATAAAAAAAATGAACCACTCACTCTTATACAAATTTTAAAAAACACACACCGAGGATTTTTCTAAAAGAGTACAAAAAATTAACTACTCTAAGTAACTAAATACTCTATGAAATAATTTATCAAATACTTGGTGCACGTAGACTTGCAACCAAGTCTCCAACTATTTAAACCATCAGGTGTTCCATCAACAAGCTAACTAAATTATATCAAACACAATTGAATCAAATCAATAATGGAAGAACACTAGGATATACATAAAAAAACTCCAAAGTAAGGGGGGAAAAAAATGGGTTAGAAAGAAAAAAATGTACTAAATCAAAAATTGCAAATACAAAAAACTTCTCACAATTATTCTATAGTGAATCGCACACTCCCGGATGTAAAATTTCTTATTGAATCCCTCGTGAACTGTTACCGTTTCTATCTTCTCAACTCGATCACTTTGAGTCCGAAATCATTCCAAGTCTTCAGCTCATGACTTCGAAATCAAATCAATGGACTTGAATCTCCAGGAATTGAATAATTTAATTTTACCATTAAAACAACAATTAAAAAACAAGATTGATTAAAGAATCTCACGACTCTCAAGTACCAACTCTCTCTCTCTTAAAATAAGAGAGATTATATTTAGAGACACTCGACTTAAAATAAGGCTAACTTTCTATTTATACGACTTACTTTCTATTTATACGATCAATTACACTGCACTTCCAAGTTTATAATTGCCCTCAAAACTTTCAAATCTTATAGGCCTCAAAGCTACTTAAAACATCTTACATGCAAGATCTAATCTTGATGGAGGTAAATTCAAGATCTAAACTCTCTCAAAAACACTCAAAAGAGAGAATAAAAATAAACATAAAAACTCAAAAGAGGAAATAAAAATAAAAATACAGCTCTCAAAACACTTTAACAAAGAAATAAAATAAAAATACATGAAACAAATATTTTATCACATAAATTAACAAACTCTACAAATAAATAAATAAATAAATTATTGAGCGTATTCAGCAATAAATTGTTGAGCGTATTCAGCTACTTACAAGCTCGTTCTAAATTGTTTGAGCATATTCAGCTAGTTACAATCTTGTTTTAGATTAGAAGTTACTTAAACATTTAACATATTTTTTAAACTTGTTAACCTTAATTAGACCTTAATTTGAACATTTTTTTTAAATTAATTCAGTTGACCAAGCTTGAACAATTACTTAAAAACAATTATTCATCTCGTTTATGAACCAAAGTGCCGAAAATACTGGCCAAGTTACGTTAGCTCGCTCCCATGTTTAAAAAACATAAGATCTTAGAAGCAAAGGTAAATTAAAACCCAAACATCTAATATTTAATGAAGAGTTCCATTAACTCATTCACAACCCAACGTTGAGAGACAGAGAGGAGGAAAAAAAAACATCATTATTTTGTACTCATAATACAGCAATAATATATAAACACAACTCAAAACACATCTTTAAATTCACAACCACAGACGGAATAATTCATAACAATCCCTGGAAGACAAACTACACATTATAAGGACAATAAAAGTACTACACACTCCCAACTCTTTATTTCTCATGGCTCAAGTAGTTTCAACTACGCCGCCCTTGTGGATGGGATCAGTGGCAGGACCGCCCACACCATAGCCTGTGGGTGTGTCTCGGTACCCAGGGCCGTATCTGCTACTGACCATGCCAGCATGGAGGAACAAGAGGTAGATCAATTCAGTGAAGGTGACGATTATTATGAAGGCTTCCAAAATCTTCAGCCTCCACCCTCTGTACCCTCCTATGCTAATTTCCTTGAATGCCAACCTGAAACATTAGTTAAAAAAAGAGTTAAACAAGACCAACTCTTTTCTTTTTTTCAAAAAGACCAAAAATAGCAAAGCACGGAAAGCTAAAAAAAATGGCTAATACTAAGGAAGTATGGATACTACAAAGGTAAAGAAAAAAAGTAAAAAAAAAATATCCAAAAACACACAACATAGAAAAGGTTAAAAAAAATTGGTAATAAACTTTTTTTGTCAAATTATTCTACTTGTTTTCAAAATCAAGTTTTTTGATTCTGAAAACAAGCAACAGGCCATCATAAGTTGCACTTTCTGAATAAAATAATTATCGACAAATCTTGGAAATACTAGTATTTATTTTTGTGTGTGTATGCAAGTGCGTGTACATAAGAATACATATATGTGTGTTAATGGTTTAATTATTTACCCAAAAGCTAGCACAGTGACGGCCCATGCTACCAAGGAAGATGCTCCAGCAGCAGCTAGACTGTCATTTCTCCATAACCTGATATGGTTGCCGCCAGCGAATTTCGATACAATCCCAAGCACCGCCGCCAGTATTGCAAACGTCAAGAACAAACCAGTTGCACCATTCCCTCCAAAACCTACCACATTAATATTATATCAACACCGATTGTGATTTAACATTTGATTTATTTTTTCTCGTCTTTTTCTTTTGCCAATCGTATATAGGCAGGGAATAAGAAAATAGCTAATATAATTTAGTTGCAGTCATAAAACTCGAATCCACACACGAATCAAGACACTTATGAAGTGCTAGAAAATAACTATAAAAAATGCCACATATTGGGCTCTTTTTGAAAAGAGTATAAGAGGGTAAAACTTGTATCAACAACTGAAAAAAATATACAAATGTCCGTCCGTCCCAAGCCAAGTGCTTTGAAACATGTAAAAATAATTGAAGTATGTAAAAAGTTTGTAGATAGCCGTTAGCAAAACTAATATTATATTTTCATGTTAATGCTATGCTGCTTTTTTGACTAAAAATTATACTTTTAAAAAGGACGTACAAACTGTATTAAATAAAATAATAATAAATAGATGATATAGAGTACTACTTAACAATAACTAAGTGCTATGTATCTACTTGTAAGCAAATAAACTAGGGAAAATAGGAATATTTCTTTTATTTTAAAACTAAATTACCCATATAGACCTACAAGATTTCTCGTAGCAAGCAAATTTCACATTAATGGAGCTTTTCCTAAAAGAGCCAGAGTAATAAGCAGTTAGACTAGAAGTGCATGCCATGGGTTGGTAGGAGAGAGAGAGAGAGAGAGAGAGCTTACTAGGATGATGAGTTTGGCCATTGATGTACCTATTGAGGCACCAACTAGCAAAACCCAACACTATAAAATACATCACCAAGTTCAGAAACAGCAATGGAGCTGCTATGTTCCTTCCCACCGTCGCCATCTCTCTCTCTCCCTCTCCTCTTCTCCCTCAAAACCCCACAAAGCAACTCAAACTTCTCTCTCCCACTTTGGGAAGGAAGGTGGTGGAGCTAAATAGAGGTGGAAGGGGATTTAAAAGCGACACGTGTCATGCTTGTTAGCGTTTGGTGTGTGCTTGTGTTTACAGGTGTTGGGACACTTGTCAACTAGCTTCCTGCTCTCCCTACCCTCTCTCTCTCTCTACACTTCGGATTCTCTTACATGAGCGGTGCGTACTCAAGAAACTATTATGTACTTCGCAGGTGTACTATCTTTACGAGTTTTTTTACTAAATCCAAGTAGTTTTGTGATAAAATTATCACACTTAAGCAATTTAAAATTTATTTACCAATTTCAAACACTTTTTAAAGTCATGTTTTTGAAATTACGACTTAAACTAAATTTACTACTAATGTTGTGTATCTATTCCACGAGTCTACACGAAATCATTCTTTCATCTCGCGGCTTTAGAAAATAAACAAAAACTCATTATTTGTATGTGTTTTCATATGCGTGCTGATTTATTCCAAACTTGTGTTTCGATAACACAAATTCAACCTAAAATGATATTTTAACCCCACAATTTAAATAAACACTTAAATTTAATAAATAAATTTTAAAGTATTTAAATAAAATTATTTTAATCTTAAGTACTACTTGGGTTTGGTGAAGACCTCCAATCTTCCCACCAAATTTTGACATAGAGGTTAGTGGGGTACACATTGCTTGTTGTGATGGGGATTTGGGGAGACATTTGATACTATTTGAAAGGTAAATTTCATTGATTTTCCTTGAGTTTTCTGATAAATACAGTCACATTTCTTATAATTTTAAAAATAGTATTGATCTCTCTTATTTTTAAAATTAATGTTAATATTCTTACATTTAGCTATTTTTTGTGCAACAATGATAAGATTGCCCTTTAACTTAGGACTTTCAATTTTTTTTCTCAATATACCAATTAAAATAAATAAATACTCTTTTTATTAAAAAAAAATGTCAATGTAGTTTATTTTTTAAGTATATTTAGATTTGGAACACTTAAAAAGTAAAATATTTAGATTTATTTTTTTAAAAAAAATATATTGATAAGAAAGTTTTATTTATTAAATATATTTTCATTAAGAGTACTTAAAAAGCAAACTATTTAGATTAAATTTATTTTTATAAAAATTATTTATTAATAAAAAATAAAAATAGAGTAGTTTACAAGCAAATGATATTCTGAAAAAAATATAATATTTATTTATTTTAATAGGTGTATTGAGAAAAAAAATTAGAGGCCCTAAATCAAATGATAAGTTTGTTATTTTTGCACAAAAATTAGCTACAAAAGAGAAACTTGACATTAATTTTAAATTGTAGTTTATTTTTTAAGTATATTTAGATTTGGAACACTTAAAAAATAAAATATTTAGATTTATTTTTTTTAAAAAAATATTGATAAGAAAGTTTTATTTATTAAATATATCTTCATTAAGAGTACTTAAAAAGTAAACTATTTAGATTAAATTTATTTTTATAAAAATTATTTATTAATAAAAAATAAAAATAGAATAATTTACAAACAAATGATATTCTGAAAAAAAATATAATATTTATTTATTTTAATAGGTGTCTTGAGAAAAAAGTTTAGAGGCCCTAAATCAAATGATAAGTTTATTATTTTTGCACAAAAATTAGCTACAAGAGAGAAATTTGACATTAATTTTAAAAATAAGGGAGGTTGGTGATATTTTTAAAATTACGGATGATGTATCTATATTTATCAGAAACCTTAGGGGAGGACAATGAAATTTACCCTTATTTGAATGATTTTGGTTGATGTACGTAGAAACACTGGATAATACCTCAGAGTTGGAAGTCTATTGCAATTTTGCCTTCTTAAGATTTCTAGTTTATCAATTTTTTTTCCCACAAAATAGAAAGTTTTATCCGGTGGAACATTCTAGTTGAAGTACGATTTGGGGGCTGAAGATCGGCCATTGCTTTGTGTTCAGTGAAAGGGTTTCAGTAGCTAAAAAGTCAACAAAAATAGAAGAGATTTAGGTTGTTTAACAACAGTTGCATTGTGAAACTATAGCGGAAGGAGAGATTATAGGTAGAAGAGAGATATATTTTGTATAACTATAATAATAGACTGTAGCTGTATTTAAATCAATGATTTTGTAAGGAAAGGAAAATGAAAAAGTTAAAGTTAAACGATTCAACTATTCAAAATTATTAGATCATCAACGTTTTTCATTTTTATTTCAATTTTTCTCACCAAATCATTGATCCAAACAAAATCTTAACATGAAAGATTTCAAATCACTCCTATTAATTAGTCATTTCAAATTCATCATAATAAAACTTCAAATTAAACTCAATCTCTAATTCATATGTATATTACCTAATCTAAATATGAGCTATTCACATAATAAAAATGTGTAATTAATATATCCAAAAATGTCCAAATTATTTTTAAAAAGTTTTATAAGGTTTCTTTATGAGTTTTCTTGTAATTATGTGAAAGTCTCTCTTTGGTTACAAACATTTGAAAATTTTACTTTGCTTAGCCTTTTTTTTAAATAAATAATCTAAATAAGATAACTTATCAATACTAACAAAAAGGCCAAATATTGGGTTGGTATCCTAATAACACCGAAAAAGTTTTCCTGAAAATGATTGTGGTAGTAGAAAATTAATTTGATTTCGAAAATATTAAACATTAATATAGGAAATAGAGTGAATTTTATTATTATTATTATTATTATTATTATTATTATTATTATTATTATTATTATTATTATTATTATTATTATTATTATTGGGCCTTTAGAAAAATAAATATATATTGAGAAAATAAAACGGAACCAAACAGAAAAGAATGTCAAAGAAAATTTAAAATAAGAATAAAAATGATTTTTTTACTTGTTTTCCTTCTACAAGCCAAATAAGGAAATAGAAAAATTATGCAGAGAAAAATTATGGGTTGTTCTCGGCCCAGTTTACATGGGTTCACAAGTAGCCCAATATTTTGAACATATATCCAATTTTCATTTTTACGGGCTCGACTGGTGTGTTCTGGGGCCAGTTTACACCGGCCCATGTGTGGCCCGAAGATTAATTCTTATGTAATACTACCATTAGACTAGTTTTTTACCTTTTCCTCTGGTGGGACTCGAAACATGTATTGCAATATGGGGCTTCATCCTAATTTTAATTGGATCTTCATTAGTATACAATGAAATTAATCTATAAGGGCCCGTCGATCTTTCTGGCCGAATATCGAGTTATAAAAAAATATATATATAATACAATACTCCTACATAACAAGAACTTTGTCTTCTTCTTTTTTTATCTTTTTTATCTTTATTTTTCATCTTCCTCTAATTAATTGTAAAAGGACCCACAATATTTACTACACTGCGCAACATGACTTGGTTTGATGCTCTCTCTTTTATTGGAAACTAAAAAATGAAATTATAGTAATTAATAATAATAGTGGAGAGATCGAAAAGTTGACGCAGTAGTTGAGACGCTCTCTTACCAAGTAAATCTAAGTTCGAGTCCTATCTCTGCAAAACACAAATTCCTTTTTCCTGTCCCTCCTACTGATTGGCAAAAAAATAATAAAAATAGCGAGACCCGCAATATTAAATGTTGTATTCTATTATTTTTTTCCAAATTTATTTTCTCATATTGCATAAATTCCTTCACTTTCCAAACCATCTCCACAAGCTTTTAATCAATAACCAATTTGAATTGTTTTTTTTTTTCATTTTCATATAGAAGCCCCACAAGATTTAATTCAATACACACAAAATATATATATATATATATATATATATATTTCTTTTCTTTTTAAACACTCATTTATTTATATTAACTTTTTGTCAAATTAAATATAGTGGGCCTCACAGCTTTCGATGACCTTTAACATGATTTCCTTTCATATCCTTTGTTTTCCTTTGACCAGCAAAATATGGAATACTACTCAAAAGGAGAGGTTGGAATAAGACCCTCATCATCTAATTTTATTATTTTTAATTACAACATGATGTGGCGTATTAACTCGTAATTAATTTAGACACTTAAATTATTTAAAATTTGTGATATTTTATTTTATTTAGTTGAAGAAAAAGAAGGCTATCTTAAATTACATCCCTTTCCTTTCCCATCTTGAATACAATTTCTTAAAAAAAATATATATATACTTTTTGTCGCAATTTATGTTTATTTTAATTTTGTTAACTTTATAAAAAGATAAAGGTGAAATACACTGATCACTTCTGATGTTCAGAGTTAATACACAAAGCACCCCAAACGTTTGAAAAGTGACAGTGATCTCCCCTAAGATTTGAAACTTATAATATATTCTCCTTATTTTACACGAACTACTCCTGAGGTTCTGAGTTAATACACAAAGCACTCCTAATATCATGGATGGGCAATGGATAAATAGTAAGGGTGTTTTTTATATTAACCCAAAATCTGAGGGGTGATTAGTGTAAAATGAGAGAATTTGTTATAAATTTCAAACATCAAGGGAGGTCACTGTTATTTCTCAAACATCAAAGGAGGGGTACTTTGTGTATTAATCCTAAACCTCAAGGGTGGTCAGTGTATTTCTCCCAAAAGATAAAGATATGACTCTTACTTTCCAAAATTATCTCTAATAATTTAAAATTACATAAAAATATAAAGTTGAAATGTCACATCATGAGTGCAATTATATTTATCTATTCATTAATTATTTAAAAAAAAATAGGACCCACTTAAAATAATAAATTGAGTTCTATTTCAAACTATGAGCCCCACCTATTTCAACCAATAAAAGATGATATAATATTAGAGAAATTATTTAGTGTTCTTAGAGCAAATTCTAATAGTAATTTAACCTTAAAATGATTGGACTAAAAAGTAAAATTTATTTCTTTTTTATAGTAATAACTAACATATGAACACATGTCATTCGTTGAATAATGTAAAACAATGCTCTTAGAAGTACCACATAATCTCTCAGTAATGTTGACCAACCAACCTTATCATGTGGCTAGATAAACATGATTATACCCTGCATCAATTCAAAAATAAAGAATCATTTGGAACATCTAAAAATGAAAAATAGGCAAACATTTTGAACATCTAAAAAGAAAAAGGTGAACAAATAAATCGGACCGAATACTATTTATAATTATATTCCCTTTTTTCAAAACACACTATTTTTGTTTCTATTTTGTAAAGTCATGATAATGGCCTTGACATTCTTGTCTAATTACCTAAACTACCTCTCTTTACACCTTAATACTTTTGCTTTATTTTTATTTTTTTTTTACGAAGGAGGGCAATTTAGACAATTACATAAAAATATATATAATAAGGGCAAACACAGTATAAACTTCACACACGTGAGCATCCACAGATAGTACGTGACATCTAGAGATCGAGGACCATCTTCATATTTATATTCGAAACTCACTTTCATCTCCATCTCTACGCCCAATCTCCCCGACATGTATTATATATGACTATTAAACCTAAATCCAATCAAGTATCAGGTAATTCGAATATACCCAATACTTGAATCTTAAACAAAAAATAAAATAAAATTACAATTGTCAAAAGTACAAATTTAACATATTCATATATCAAATTCTAGCATACTTTATAGAAAACCTTCCAATTACACCATATATTACAAATCATTTATAATTTAGTTAGTAAATCACATATTACTATAAAAAATATTAATTTAACCAAATTTATACATCATATTCTATCCTAATTCTCTTTATGATATATATATATATATATATATATATATATATATATTGAATTCGGGTCGAATTTAGGTATTTAGGTATAGATATAATCAAATTATACCTACTCTATACCCGATTGAATACTTCACCTTTCTATCTATCTATCTATCTATCTATATATATATTGAATTCGGGTCGAATTTAGGTATTTAGGTATAGATATAATCAAATTATACCTACTCTATACCCGATTGAATACTTCACCTTTCTAGCAATATTTACTTATGTGGAATGAAAAATTAGGTAAAACTTATATTCAAACGGTTAGTTTGGACCTATTGGCTTGGACGGGATTGACATCCCTTTATGAACACGTGTTCCGAAGTCAGACAATCTAATGGGTTCGTGATCCGTTCCATATAAGATTCTAACGGACGGTCACGATATACGAAATCAGTTTAATAACGTACACCGTAGTGTAGTGTGCTAAAGCTCAAAACTACCCGGGTTTCAAAGCTTTTGAGCCAAATCTAAAAATTCAAATCCAATTGGAGACTGATCCAGTTGACGGAAATGCCCTTGAGCCTACGTGGACCTAATAGCTTCGCTTTCTTGAGTATGTCGGGAAATTTTGAAAAATGGATCAGTGGATTGACTTTTCTAGCCTTGTATATACAGGGTAAAATGCTAGTGAAAGGAACAAATATTGAATTTTAAACATGAAATTATCTTTTTGTGAATAAAAAATTGTAAATTAGAATTTCGTAAATAACTCCTCTTAACTTGTAGTATTAATTTTTTATTTTTTGATGGGAATTACTATTTTTTTATTTTTTCATAAATTGAGATATTTTTTATATTATTACACAATATCATCATTACACGTAATATATACACTAATGATAGGCAGAAAAAAAAAATTATGCATATTGATAAATCCAAAAAAAATACAGGCATCAAATATATTAATAATTATTAAAAAAATAAATATATTTATATAAACGTCTAACAAAAGGTAAGTCCCATTCTTTGTTTAAACTATTAATAAATATAAATTTTAATAATATGTAGATAATAGTGGGTCCAATATAGACACGAATGATAGGCCAAAAAAAATCATGCATATTGATAAAGTTGAAAAAATACAGGTATCAAATATATTGATAGATATAAAAAAATAAATATATCTCTATAGACGTCTTACAAAAGATAAGGCTCATTCATTTGTTTAAACTATTAATAAATATAAAATTTAATAATGCGTAAGTAATGGTGGGTCCAATATAGACACTAATAATAGTCGGGGGGAAAATCATTCATATTAATAAAGCCAAAAAATATAGGCATCAAAAATAGTAATAAATATATCTCTACAGACGTCTTAGAGAAGAGTAAGTCTCATTCATTTGTTTAAACTATTAATAAATATAAAATTTAATAATATGTAGGTAATGGTGGGTCCAGTATATACACTAATGATAGGCGAAAAAAATTATGCATATTAATAAAGCCAAAAAAAAATACAGGCATCAAATATATTGATAAATATAAAAAAATAAATACATTTCTAACAAAAGGTAAGTCTCATTTATTTGTTTAAACTATTAATAATATGTAGGTAATGGGGGGTCCAATATATACACTAATGATAGGAGAAAAAAAAATTATGCATATTAATAAAGTCAAAAAAAACA
>BRYE01000002.1:8274448-8281948 GCA_030159115.1 Actinidia arguta var. hypoleuca
GTCCTCGTCGCAGATACCAGCTGGACCCATTGGCACTCGTGTCCTGGTCAAACAAGGAGGCTTCCAAATTAATTTAAACTTATGAAAAGTCCAACCAATTCCGTCTTTTGGAATCTTTTTTTTTTTTCCTTTTTTCCGTCAACCAATGTTATCAGGGATGGACCTAAGAAAATTTAAGGGAGGAGGGAACTTATTAATCAACATGTAAGAGTGACGAAGCTGAGTGCAACCTCGAGCCATAAATGATCTTCACGGTAACAAAGGGGTCGTTGCTTTCAGAAAGAAAAGAGAGAGACCAGAGAAAACGTGAATATGATGGTTCGTGACTATTTTTTGTTGTACTAAGAGTAATACAAAACTAGAAAAAATAAAAAAAAATATTTTATTAAACTGAATAAGAAAAAGACTACAAAATAAAATAGAAAATACAGAAATTGAATAGATATAACAAACAAAATCTGCAAACCGAGTTGAATATCATGTTTCACACGATCTCCTTAAGACAGATTCGTCGATTATCGGTGCGCTAAGTTGGTGGACGTCACCTACCACGATAAAGCAGAAATCTCTAATAGTGGTGGTACCGCACTAATCAGAACAAAAACTCAAATAGTCTTTCAATATCTCTCAGGAAAAAAAAAATAGGAAGAGTTTCTCACTGCTCACAGATTGTGTATGCTCTGAAACTGTGTTCTTAGGGATACCAAGAAACTACTTACATATAGAGATTGTCTGTAATATTCCGACCATTAATTATTTTTACTTTATAGCAGAAATATGAATTGTTGGAGTTAAATTGAAAGATTAATAACGTATATGATAAATTAAAGAGAATATTTAAATTGGAGGGGCTGAATTATAATTTTATGAAATAATTTGACATGTGTCGAGTGACACACCATCAATCGCCTCTCTTCTTTTGTCTTTCTTTTTAAAGACAATCTATATAAATGAAAATAGAGACTTTGAGAAAGAAAGAAATGAGATAAAGGAGAAATTATATGGTGTGGTTAGCCTTTGATCATGAAAGATAGGGGCGTAGATCAACGGTGAAATGATGTCAGACTAAGGTGAATTTTTAGTATGATGATCATGGGAGCCAGATCTACATATCTAAAATTCCTAATTCAATTTGAGGCAAGTAAGAGGTATAAAATATGTTTTCTAAAACTCCGGAGTTATTTTTTAAATTATCTGATTTTGCACTCCATTGAACAAGTGTGTTATCTGTTGAAATCTATGAGATTTATTAAAATTCATGACATTATTGAAATCATGATGTGTATTGGTTAAAATGCTATGGTTTTGAATGATACAGATTGGGTAAGCTTGCAAATAACCCTGTGTCAAGGTAAAGCCAGAAAAGGCTAGGTGAGGTGGGTGAGGCCGGCCACCAGTCCCGTACCAGGAAAGACTGAGTGTGAGGTTTTTGATAGAATTATTGATTTTTGAGCATATTCTAGTTGTATTGTATACTTTCCTATTTAAAATAGTTTTTCAAGCGGACAAAGGAGTTCGAATAGTGCGAGATGGGTTGGGAGAAAGACTTGAAGTATAATGATCATTTGTATTAATTATTTTTGGAGACATTGTATAAATAAATATTGAATATTTGAGGCTTTTAGCGTTCTGATTTATGTACAATTGGAGACGATTGATGATATACGATTGCGATTCATTGACGGCCCCGGCCAGGTCGTTACATTGTGTGTGGCCTATCATCTTGAAGAGGATTGATGGCATTCATTTTTCACTGAACACACATTATTGGGGAGGGTTAATGGTATGCAATACCCACTATAACTATGGTATTCATTAGCTCATTCATTTCTTTGGAACACCCTACATAATTAGAATATTCATTACCCAATAATGCTATATAACTCCACCCAAGTCACCACTAATAACTCTTCACATTCATGCAGACGGGGGCTAAAATCATTATCCACCATGTGCCACGACTCACCTCGGTGGCACACATGTGGTGATTTGTTCCCACTCACATCATACGTGGGTGTCCTATACTTACATTAGTTAGTATATAAGTCTATTTCGTTTTGGTTTACTAACCAATGTGAAATTTTGTGTTTGCACTACATTTTAACTAGTCCAACTAGCTAAATTTGAAGGGTAATTTCTCATTCATCCCTTATTCGTTTTGAATAAACTTTATATGGTTTCAAAATACCATGTTCAAAGTATAATTTTTTCAACAATCCTCCACTTGAATAAAATTGGTCGGAAGATGACTCAAAAAATGCTTCTTCAGAGAGAAATCAACGGATAGTTTCTTGCATCAAGAAAGATAGATTTTGCCTTTGAACCTTATTTAGCAAATACTTGTCGGATCTACTAACTGAAAACGCGATTTCTTGAATTGTTCTGCCGTTTGTGTAAACCAAGACAACATGCATCACACTTGAGTTCTCCATCACTGTATTAGTTCTCATAGTTGTGTCTGCTTTGGCCATGAACACCGCTTGATTTCATGAGTTTTTAGAGAATTTAGCTTTGAAAATTCTCATTGATACAGCTCCCACATCACACTCACATAAGTGACTTTTCATTACGAATATTTTGCTATGCCCAGCTAAGATTTTCAAGACAAAAGAGTCATTTAAAACATGATTAACCTATCTATTGCATGCATCACTGTTGCTCTATAGAATTGGGTAAAATTTAAGTGATTTCCTCTAGTCACTAACTACTTAGTTGTCCTATTGAACTTACATCTTGGAATCTTTAGCCAGCTAGATTTGGTTACCGTTGCAACAACTTTATTTTAAAGGTTTCGACTTCATTCCCCTCGAAGACTTGTGAACTAACTCTGGGTGAGCTTAGATAGAAATTTGCGTTAATTTAATTTGGAAAAGTTCTGATCCATTACTTATTTATTGTGTATGCAGAGCACTGGCGGGTGTGCTTAAATGAAAATTTGATTTATTCATTTTCTTATTACAAATTCTTTACTTG
This sequence comes from Actinidia arguta var. hypoleuca, assembly GCA_030159115.1. Taxonomy (NCBI): domain Eukaryota; kingdom Viridiplantae; phylum Streptophyta; class Magnoliopsida; order Ericales; family Actinidiaceae; genus Actinidia; species Actinidia arguta. The sequence goes on from BRYE01000002.1 coordinate 8,277,422, forward strand.
TTTATTGTTTACGCAGAGCACTGGCGGGTGTGCTTATATGAAGATTTTAGTTATTCTTTATATGCTTTATTGTTTATGCGGAGAACTTTCAGTTGGCAATTGAGGGTTTTACATTAGCAGCTTTTGGCCCATAATTCTCATACAATGCCATGTTTCCTTATACGATACGTTCATTAGCTGTAACTTTTAGAGTATATCCTCTTACAAAAGTCTATTACTAACCGATTAAATAATATCACTTACATTAATGGTAACCCTATTAATCATAACCCTACTAATCGTGTGTTTTGGGTTGGTTTTTTAGAATTTGCCTACGAGTTTAGACCAGACGATGACAAGCTAATTTTTTTATTTGATGCTTTTTGTGAATATTTTTTTGCTTACGTTTCTGATTCCTCAACGCAAACAAAAATAAAAAAATAAAAAACCAAGTTAATATGAATAATTTAACAGATGGTCTAATGCTTCTGATACATCATTGAATCATTTATCATTAGGAGAAGATCACTTTTATACAAGTTAATACAGAAAATGCAACCAGAATGATGTGGTGGTGCTATTTTATAAATTAAGATGTAATTTGATTAGTGTTCTGCTGTAAATGTGGTTTAGGATTTGAGTGCATATGATAAGGAAAGTAGTTGCTGTCTATATATGTTTTTTTTTTGGTTCTCTTATAAGGCATTGCTGGTGTGACTATAACTTAGTTTTTGAGGTGCCTGATCAACTAACATACAATCTCTTTTTAAGATCAGGACTGTTAGGTAGCTTGTATCACTATCCTAATTCTCAATTATTAGGGTGGATCCACACATCACAGCCGTCAGTTATCCCAAATCCAAATCCAAATCCAAATCCACATTTGGAATGGGTCCTCTGATTTGTGAGCCATGGCTTGCACCAGTTTCAGCGTTCACATTTTAGGGTAATGTCAGAACGACTACCCACCTATTGTCAGAAATGGCCCAGAAGCCGTGGCTTTAGGCCCCCTTAATTTTGAGCGAAAATTGGGACCCAAAATTTTTAGCACCGTATATAACAGATCCAAAATAAAATTGTTTGTTGCATTGTGATTTGGAGATTTTAATTGTTGGCATTATTGTTTGTAGGGTTGTGGATTTGATTTTATCGTTGTCATGACGAAAGAGATGTGTCTGAATATCCTTTCTCTATGGGATTGTTCACTCACATGCATATCATTTCTATATGGAATATGTGGTTTTTGACTTGTACATCACTGGACGCGATAAGTATTGTGTATAAGTTATTTGTCAACTTTACTTATGTGTTATGGCATCTTTGATGTATCCAGTTTAACAAAAACGATTGACAAACTAAGTTTGGTTTACTTTTTCTTTTGCAAGGTGACTTAATATGAAAACTTTCGTGTGTAATACTCTCTGTCTGTCTCTCTCTCTCTTTCTCCCTCCCTCCTTGTTTGCGATAAGAATTTCCCTTGCTTGGTAGGCATTTATAGGATGAACTGTTTACCCCTGCTTCTTCATTTTCTAAGAAGACGCAAGTTGTCCCATTTACGTATACAAAAAAAACAAGATAAGATAAAATAAAATAAACTATGCAAGTGGACTAGTTATTGCCAACTGGGTTGAGCTTAGGGGAAAAACTGGGACCTGGCTTTTCTGGAGGTTAAAAATAGATTGCACCAAGGATTTTGAGTTCTATTTTGATAATCTAAATTGTTTATATTATAAATTTTATCGTAAATATCAGTACTATAAAAATTCACTTTGATCGGATATAGTTTAGTATCCGTTCAGTACTGTTTTATATTAATAAAAGAGTGTGACACATAAAATTATACTACTTTACCTTGATATAAATTGATTATCATCAACTGTTGATTTATATATAATTAATGTGATGTTTTAAACTATTAAAATTTCTAATAAATTTAAAATTTAAATATTTTGGATCGTTAAAATGAACCCAAAACGAGCCTTAAAATGCTTGGACCATAGACAAGTTGTATCAAAAAGGTGTCTACCTTGTTTTTTGAACAAGATCCACTCTACAACTATGTTAAACTGATAATTCTAAGCCCTAGAGCAAGGCAACCATGGAGCAAGCTCCTACAACGACCGCTTCTAAATTTTAGTTCAATAAAAAATAAAACTTTTAGGATGTGTTTAAATTAAAAATATGATGGACAAAAAAAAAATTAGAGAATTCAATGATTCTATTTTACCCACCAATTTTTTAATTCAAACACAGCCTTATAAAGTGTCAATAGAGAATCACACTCCCCTTGTCTCTAATTATACTTTATTTTTTTAATTAGGTAAAATTATTCAAATATTTTTGTATTTATAATTTTTAAATTATTTTTATTAAAATATTTTAACTACCTAAAAGAATACTTGAATGAATTCATCTAATAAAAAAAATACAATTATAAAGAAGGAGAGTGTGAAAATCTTCACCCGATTTTAAAAGTTTACGAAAAAAAATAAAGGCTCCCCTTACAAAATTTGGGGTATCCCTTAAATAATAAATAATTGAATGAATAATCTAAGGGCAGGCACGCATGAGAGTCAATGAGAATCACAAGTTTGTTTCTTTTTAGAGTTTTATGAAATTCGACCTTTTTAAGTGTTATAAATTTTTGAATTATGCCAATTTATATAGAATTCTGTCCTTATTTTAATCGGTTCTCTCACTAACATACATTGAGATTAATCTCTCTATTCGTGGGTCTTGATCCAAATATGGATTTATCAAAAAGAAAAAGATAAAAAGTTAGTGAAAGGGACCCAAGTCTCAGACCGTGATACTCATACCAGATACCAGCTGAACCCATGGCCCATGGGCACTCTTATTATTAACTGGTCAAACAAGGAGGCTTCCAAATTCATTTCGACATGTGACAAGTCCAGACAATACCATCTAACTTTGGAATTTTCTTCCAATTTGCTCTTGTTTTTTGCTTTTTTTGGAGGGGGACTGTGGGCCCAAAAGTTTTTCTATAATCATTTGAATCATGAGCCATGTTACCAGGGCTGGGCCTAAGAAATTTTAATATAGGAGGGATACTTATTAATTAAACTGTGTCGATGTCGAACAACCCACGGTCTCCGTAGAGAACAAAGAGTCGTTGCATTTAGAAAGAAAAAGAGAGAGACGAGAGACAACGCGAATAGGATGGCTCTTTAGAAAATGTAAAAAATAGTAAGTACCTTGACTAATTTTGAGTGAGTACTAGTGTAAGTATGTAATTTTGTATAGAGTTAAACAACACATTTGATATGGCAAACAAAAGACATGTTGTCCATTTGTTCTTTGTTTCGTATATCTATTATTTATTTATTGGTACATTGTATCTAATGTTTAAAATAAAGGAAGACTACAAGAAAGAGAGAGAGAGAGAGAGAGGGAGAGAAAGGTTGAAATGGAGAACTTTCAGTTGGCAATTGAGGGTTTTACATTAGCAGCTTTTGGCCCATAATTCTCATACAATGCCATGTTTCCTTATACGATACGTTCATTAGCTGTAACGTTTAGAGTATATCCTCTTACAAAAGTCTATTACTAACCGATTAAATAATATCACTTACATTAATGGTAACCCTATCAATCATAACCCTACTAATCGTGTGTTTTGGGTTGGTTTTTTAGAATTTGCCTACGAGTTTAGACCGGACGATGACAAGCTAATTTTTTTATTTGATGCTTTTTGTGAATATTTTTTTGCTTACGTTTCTGATTCCTCAACTCAAACAAAAATAAAAAAATAAAAAACCAAGTTAATATGAATAATTTAACAGATGGTCTAATGCTTCTGATACATCATTGAATCATTTACCATTAGGAAAAGATCACTTTTATACAAGTTAATACAGAAAATGCAACCAGAATGATGTGGTGGTGCTATTTTATAAATTAAGATGTAATTTGATTAGTGTTCTGTTGTAAATGTGGTTTAGGATTCGAGTGCATATGATAAGGAAAGTAGTTGCTGTCTATATATGTTTTTTTTGGGTTCTCTTATAAGGCATTGCTGGTGTGACTATAACCTAGTTTTTGAGGTGCCTGGTTAACTAACATACAATCCCTTTTTAAGATCAGGACTGTTAGGTAGCTTGTATCACTATCCTAATTCTCAATTATTAGGGTGGATCCACACATCACAGCCGTCAGTTATCCCAAATCCAAATCCACATTTGGAATGGGTCCTCTGATTTGTGAGCCATGGCTTGCACCAGTTTCGACGTTCACATTTTAGGGTAATGTCAGAACGACTACCCACCTATTTTCAGAAATGGCCCAGAAGCCGTGGCTTTAGGCCCCCTTAATTTTGAGTGAAAATTGGGACCCAAAATTTTTAGCACCGTATATAACAGATCCAAAATAAAATTGTTTGTTGCATTGTGATTTGGAGATTTTAATTGTTGGCATTATTGTTTGTAGGGTTGTGGATTTGATTTTATCGTTGTCATGACGAAAGAGATGTGTCTGAATATCCTTTCTCTATGGGATTGTTCACTCACATGCATATCCTTTCTATATGGA
>BRYE01000002.1:8359448-8361948 GCA_030159115.1 Actinidia arguta var. hypoleuca
AACTACTTTTTTTTTTCTCACCAAATTCGAGATCTAAACACATCCTTAAGGGTTTAGGTTATATAGAATTCTTTACCGAATAAGCGCCGGCTTGACAGACACTCAGATGACACCCAAAAGTTGCAGCTATGCTTTCAAAATCATGGTTGTGCCTCCGGATGGACCCAAACACATGGTCGTGCCTTCGCGGTTGCCCTCTAACACTCGGCCGTGTGTGCAGAACATGCTGTTAGCAAAATCGTTATTAAAAAAAAAATTAAATAGGCTGGTAAAATCTTGTAGTTGATTTATCAACATCACATGAGATTTTGCTTTTTTATTTTTTGTTTGAAATATGAACCTTTCTATTCTGTTAAATTAGATTTTCTGTTTATTACAATCAGAAATCAGAAAGTAATATGTAAAGGAAACCACTTAACTTTATCCTTCCCAACCAATGTGGGATTATGTTCCAATTCCTTCTTTCAACAACTTTAACTAACTATTTTTGAAGCTAATTTTAATTCATTTCTTGTAATTTTTTTGGCTTAATTTTTTCATAGATCTCTTCACCAAGATTCAAAGATTATGTTCAATCATTAATTCACAAAAAATAATTGTGGGATCCAGATCTAAAGTGACCTAAAACCCATAAATTTTTCAACACATGCGGCCACATTTTTGGGCATAACCTCGAATTCCTATTTGCTTTTTTTAGCGGGCATTTTATAAAAAAATGGAGAAGTATAATTGTTTGTTCAAAAATCACTTTGGATCTTAGTAATGAAAAATATTTTTGAATGAAGCACTCTTAAGAGTTTGGGAATCATAGTATTAGTCAACCAAGACTGATTTACGAGAATAGATTTATTATTTATTTAATTTATTTGTATACCAGCAGTTGTACTGTAAAATGCATGAGATTAATAATATTTTTAATATTTTTTTTTCAAAATTCATAGTTATAATAGTTGGAATTAGTTTATAAATTTTTTTATTAATTTGAATTATGATGACTTAGCTTGATTGAAGCAAAAAAAACAAAACAATTCAACATGAAAAAACAAAAAGAGTATATATATATATATATATATTAATTTGAATTATGATGACTTAGCTTGATTGAAGCAAAAAAAACAAAACAATTCAACATGAAAAAACAAAAAAAACAAAACAATTCAACATGAAAAAACAAAAAGAGTATATATATATCAAGTTCAGTTAAAGAGAGACATAAATAAATAGTTACAAGAAAAATACCATGAGCAAAAGTAGAATCTATGAATTTTTTTTTTTTAAAAAAAAGATTCACACATAAACAAACAAATATAGATTTGATAAAATTTAACACATAAAAATAAACAAATCTAGATCTAAAAAATTACCTATCAAATATGTGAGTATAATTTAAATTTGCAGTATTTACTTTAATTGTAGAAAAAGTTCATATTTAGCCTGAAATAAAAAAGATAACCTAAAAAAATCAAGCAAAGTTAAAAGAGAGGCCAAAAAAGAAACTAGTTATAAACAAGGAAAATATTATGAGCAAAACTTGATCCATGAAGACTAAGAAAACCCCCCCAAAAGAATTCACACAAAAATAGATCTAAGAAAATACCAATGGAAATTAATTACTTTGGGATACCATATTTTGTTATTTTTAGGATTTTAATTGTTTTAGAATTTCTTTTTATGATTTAATTATTGTAACCTTTTTTTTTTAAAAAAAAAATAGTAGTTAGAAGCATATAGTTTGATAGATTTTAAACTCTTATTTACTTAAAATTTATAATTTGAAGGAATTAATATATTTAACTATAAACATTTTTTGCATATAAATGCACCTTATTTGTTGTTGTTGGATTTTAATTCTAAGATAAATTTAGATTAAATATTCTATTATCTCAATTAAAAAAAAATTAAAGATAAAGTTAATTAATTGTTCTAGAATCCTTACGTTATTTGAAGTCACATATATACTAAAATTTATACTTTTGCATTTATACATAATTTCTATAATAAAGCCTATTTTTCAATTTTTATTTTACAATTAGAACTATATGTATTTTCCAATTTTTGACTATTTACATTTAATTTCATGTAATTAGACTCAGTTTGGGCTATGAATTTTTTGAATTTTTTAGTTTTCGAGTTTCTTGTCCTAAGTTCGAAAACGTAAAAAAAATATTTAATTCAAAAAACCACGTTAGATGTTTTTTCGGATAAAAATAGTTTTTTTGGCATTAGTGAGTTTTTTTTTTTGAATTGTATAAATTTTTTATATTTTTAGACTTTTTTTATCAAGAGTAACTAAAAAAATATAAAATTTTAATCAAAAGAAGAAATATGTCCACTAAAAATAAAAAAAACTCAAAAAACAAGCAATTAAAAAAAATACCTAAATTGGGCCTAAGAAAAAAAATAAGTGTAGTAGCCTACTGATCAATGCTTTTAAGGCAGCCTAGAGATTAGTGCATTTAGGGCATGTTTATTTTGAAGATAAAAATAATAGATTGAATTA
>BRYE01000002.1:8421948-8424448 GCA_030159115.1 Actinidia arguta var. hypoleuca
CCATCCCGAGAACCATATTAGTATATTTTCGAGTCTATATATCGGTTCTGTATTATATTCTTCTTCGAGTCGGGTCAAGTCGATTCTAGATAAAAAAAATTATAGAACCGAGAACCGAATCCTTGATGCTACTTAAAACTACTGTATTATTCAAATGCAATGAACCCAAAAAAATTGCTGTTGACCTTGCCCTAAAGCTACAACACTCTAGATGACAAGGACAATGAAGATGATAACGAACCTATTTCCGGTTTTATTGTAAAAGGGTTAAGCATATTTGTCCTTTTCAATTTTGCAAATATTTTCGTACCTTAGCTTGTCATTTTCTAAGGTATGATTTTAACGCTTTGTATTAATTTTCAACATTGACTATGTGATGCACATGCTTTGATGTTTGTACCATAGCTATCAATATAGGAAACGAAAACGGAATACGTTACAGGAAATGAGAAAGTGAATCTTGAGTACTGGGTTTACAATACTTGATCATAATTAAAACATGATGAATTCAAAGAAGTGATTGATTATTTATTATTCATTGAAGGGTTCTTTCTATAGTTAATTATTTTTCTTCATTAGGAATTGTAAGGTTTTAAATTTTTCGTTTATAACTATGAATAATTAGGACATATATATGACGTCATAATATCACGTGTATATATGTGTATGTCATTATGGCCTTTAGTATAAATTGGATCCAATTAAATTAATTGGGCTTTGGTGTATTGAATTTTGGGTTTGTGTGAGGAAGTGGACCAACTACTTGGCCATGATTAGTTTGAGTAATAGTGTGGAGTCAAATAAGACCTTAGGGCTATTGGAGCTTTTAATTCTATTTTGACCTAAGTTCTTTTATTTTTCAAAGTCATTCACTCATCTTTCTCTTCTTCTCTCTATCTAGAGTTTGCTTCTTGAAGCTTAGATTTGAGTGAGTGTGAGTGTGGCTTGAGTAGTGATTCTTGGAGTAATGTTATTCTACTCAACGAGTGTGTTGATTTGAGTCAAAAAAGTGTGGAATCGGAGTAAGGAGGAAGTTCGAGCATCACCATTGTTGTGGAGTTTTTCTTCCATTGGATTTGAGGTAAAGGGATTTTTCCTTGTTGGGTTTAATCTTGAAATTGTTGTTAAGGGCTTATACAAAGTCTATTGAGGCATTATTTTGGGTATTAAACCCTAAATGAAAGATTTGAGTTAAAGGAAAGTTTTAGAGTTCGGAGATCTGAAAATCGATTATTTTTTGCGATGTCTACCGGTAGTCCTATTCTCCCTACTGGTAGTCCCCTTTGTTTTCTAAAGTTACCTTGAGAGCCCAATCTACCGATAGTAATGTTTTCACTACCGGTAGTACTTTTTCATGTTTCGCCACTGGATGGTCAGATACCGGTAGTACTTGTTTTCACTATCGATAGTGATTTATCTTATTTAGTCACTAGACAATTGTCTACCGGTAGTACTCCATTTCACTATCGATAGTGAATTATGACATTTCATCTCTGGATGGTCTTTTATCGGAAGTGACACGATAGAATATACCGAATTAGGTATGTCGTATACTCAAAATGAGATGACTTAGATCAAGTCAAGGTTAAAGTCCTAGATGACAACTGTGTAACAGTAGGGAGCGTAACCCCTTCGGTGAAAGTCTGTATAGTGACAAAAAAATTTGAAAGTCCTAGATGGCAATTGTGTAACGGTAGGGATTGTCACCCCTACGGTGAAAGTCCAAAAAGTTGACAAAAACTTGAAAGTCCTATATGGTAAAGATATACACGGAAGGCATGTCAAGGCATACGGTGAAAGTCCGAAAAGTTAACAAACGATTGAAAGTCCTAGATGGCAATGATATACACGGAAGGCATGTCAAATCATACGGTGAAAGTCCGAAAAGTTGACAAACGATAGAGATGTAAAGGTCTATGATGAAAGTCTGAGGAGTGGGTCGGATGTTGTTTCATGTGCTTGGTGCATAATGAGGTTGGTTAGGCATATGGTTCTAAGTGTGTTATTCTAAACGATAAGAGTTTTGTTTTTGAGGAAAACAGGAGTTTGAAAAATAATGGAAGGTAAAATGATAAGTGCTTTTGTGAAAATGCAGGAATGTGATAAACATGGATGATTTGTGAAATCATGGATTGAAATAAAAATGAAAGCATATTTTATTGCATTATATTTTCATTGTATAGTTATGTATTATAGTTTTGACTTGAGACATCAAGTCCTTTGTTAAATCTTTTTAAAGTAACTCATCTTTACTAAAATGAATTTCAAGTACCGATGGTTATCCTGAATCGTGAGGTATGTGGATATCGGTCGTGTAGTTTATTTTAATAAACTTATTAACATGTATTTTTTAGAATTGTAATATTTTTTTTGGCCCGGTTTGGGAATTGTCCATGGATTATCATCCATACTATGTATTTGATAGTTCATTGAGAGCATGATCCCACGAGAGGGATATATGTACTATACTCTGATTTAATGACAAGTATAATTGTCATAT
>BRYE01000002.1:8459448-8461948 GCA_030159115.1 Actinidia arguta var. hypoleuca
ATAATCTAGGTTACGTCCAAACATAGCAAAATCCCAACATCAGATGGTGGAATCAATTGTACGTCCAGCAAAAGTAGCATTGGAGTAGCAAATACCCACAAATTAAAATTAAGAGAAGAAACATCAAATGCTAGAATCTAAGTTATCTCCAACAACAGCAAAGTCCCAAGACTCCCAACATCAAATGGTAGAGAATCTATTTTATCCCCAAACAAAAATAGTATTGAAGGAGCAAATACCCACAAATCAAATTAACAGAAGAACTAGAATCTAAGTTATCTCCAACAATAGCAAAATCCCAACATCAAATGGTAGACTCTATTTTATGTCCAAAAAAATAGCATTGAAGTAGCAAATACCCACAAATTAAAATTATGATAAGAAACATAACTGATTGAATTAAGGAAAATCTCACCGTTCGACCATCGATAACATGTTGGTCCTGAAGAACCTGGTCGAGGATGGAAGGATCTGCGAAGACAACGAAGCCAAATCCCCTAGGCCTGCCATTGGTCTTGCCCCTTGTGATCACAGTCTGGAAAACGTCACCATAGATCTCGAAACGGTCCTTGAGCTTGTCTTCGTTAGGCTCCCACGAAATTCCTCCGATGAAGAGTTTCCCTTGATCCGAGTCCGTCACTCTCTCTCTCTCTAACTATCGCCGTGAGAGAGGTGTGAGAGTGAGGGTTTGAAGACGGCGACTGGGGGTTTGTAAGGAAAGGGCAACAAAGATATGTGAACCCGAGGGGGGCCTGTTTGGTTCCCAAAGTCGAACTTCCCCGCTTATTTCGTCTTAATTTCAATGTCTTGTTATTCTAAAGATTTTTTACTCTCTTGTGTTTTTTGAAATATTTTTACTTTTGTCTATTTCCTCTAGACATTATATGAAAAAATATTTTAAAAAATGACTAAAAAAAATAACAAGATACCAAAATCAGAGGCAAAAATTCCGAAATTTCAACTTAAAAGTCAACTTTTAAACTTTTTTGTGTCTCATATTTGAGCCTCTTGTTACTTTAATTTAATATTTTTCTAGTCAAACATTTTTATGTTTTTCAAATTATCTTAAATAAAGGAACGGGATGTGTAAAAAACTTAGAAAAAAATATTTGAAAATAATAATAATTCTTTTAATTAGTGAGCCTTTTTAACTATTTTTATTTTTTATTATTCTATCGATTTTTCTAGGTATAATAATTTGGAAATATAAAAAACAATAAAAGTTATAGAATACTAAAATCAAGGAAAAAAAGATTTGCATGTTGACTTAATGTTGGTAAATAATTTTTTTGGTTGATAACTAAATTTTTTAAGTAACTTTTAACCGCCACACTCCCATCAAATGCAATTATATTCACTCGCGTATATGGTAAGTGAACATTGTCTACCCTTTATTGGTTGAAATACTACTTAAAATTCATTATTTTAAATGAAACCCACTATAATTTCAAGTGGCCTGTGGCCTCCGTGTAATTCAATTATCAAATAAATTAGTAATGTTCATTAATCTTGTTAGGTGAGTCTCTCCTTTATTCAACATTCCCACAAGCCTGCCCTTAATCCACTTAGTGCCACCCCTACCACCACATCTCCCTCCTCTTTAACCCTTTAGTAACGTTGCTTATCTGCTCATAGTTGTAACCATTACTTATTGGCAAGGATGTGCAAGGGAGGGATGGCGTTGGCGGGGTAAGCGATGGTTACCGGTTAGGTAGGATTGGGGTGGGTGTACTCAGATCTCTAATAGGGTGCATGAATGGCAATGAATGATGGGGGAAGCAATGGTGGCTGAGGTTGGGCTGAGGAAGGGGCTGGCACACAAGTGGGTGGTGTGCTGGACTTGGCTCTAGGTTAGAGTTTGGAGGTTGAAATGAGATACTCTTGAGAAGATAAATGAAAGATTTAGCATTTTTTTAAATGGTGCAATAAGAAGGGCAGTTGAGAAGATAAAGAGGCTTCGCTAAAGTTCAATTTATTTTGAAATTGGACTGTGACCCAACTCAAGCTAACCATAATTATTAGTATCGTTTAGTCTTATAAAAAGAGGTGATAATTCTTTCCATGCAAAATATGAAATCAATCGAATAATTATAACTATATTATTATAACACATTCTTTAAGATATGTAAATTGGATAGTTTATTTCGCTAGTAACTATCGATAATCGATTAATTTAACTTTCTTTATAATTGATGTTATCACGGACCTTACAAGATGTATTGAGCTCGAGTTGCTCATGGTGGGCCACAATTTATTTAAGTCCTATAAAAGTTATAGAATTCATCGTGGTCCCACTTTGTAGCCAACATACTCACTATAAGACTTTGAGTTACTGTGTTAAAAGTGATTAGTTGAAACAATAAATTCAATTGCGAATAAACTCGTGATTCTATTCAATTGTTTCAATCAATTCACTTTACATGATTCAACAATCAAGTCTTGTGAAGCTCAAAAGAATTTGTATAGATGTGTGTTGTTTACCTATCTAAAAAATATTATC
>BRYE01000002.1:8464448-8476948 GCA_030159115.1 Actinidia arguta var. hypoleuca
TTAGAGGTCTGTTAGCACAAGACTCCTGTACCTGATTGGAGTCCTCCTCCATGAAGAGTTCCACTTCTACAAGAGAACTGTCTCCAATATACTTCAACTCCACAACGACGCCTGTAATTACGGATTGATCACCAGTTGGTAGCCTCCTGATTAATCTCCAGATTTAATTGGGATAACCTCCCATGCTTATCCTTCCGAGGAACTCGCCATAATACACTGACACGGCTCAGTACTCCTGTCTATATAAAGGCCGCTCCCCCATAACCAAAAAGGTATGCTCAACACAGGCAGCACACACACTTATTGTCGTGCTCTCCATACTGCTTTAATTTATTTTCTGGTCGCCTTGGTCTGATTCATATACCGGAGGGGTTTTGAGCGGCCTCTCCCCGGCCGATCACTTGTGCTCGTTGTTGTGCAGGTCGCCCCAGTGTAGCCGAGGTCGAGGAGCAACTCTGACTGTTGGTTGCTCTCCCAGATTTTTACCACAAAAGTTTAGCGCCGTCTGTGGGAACCGATAGTTCTCTTTACCCTATGCACCTGCGCAGCCGATTATTATCTAGATCAAGCGCTAGCAGCCCTTTGGAGAACAGATCCCATCCAATGGCTAACGCTAGCCAAGCTCCAGATCTAGAGGGCCTTCATCATGAGATACGTGGGATGGCCGAACAGATGAGAATCATGAACGAAAATAACGCCCTCCTCATACAGCACTTCACCACGAATAATCGCCCACCACCTCCTTCAGCTCCTCATCGTTCTCATCTATCAGGAAACGAATCTCAAAGTCACCATAGCACCGGGCGAGACAGGCGCCATCATTCCCCTAGTCCTCGCCGTCGACAAGAGAGGAGCCCGAGAAGCCCATTGTCAGGATCATCATCCAGCAAGACGTCAGGGCTGGAAAGTAAAGGGGTGAGGCGAGGTAGATCTCCTCGTCAGATCCATCAGGAACCAGGGCGCTAAGATATATCCACTTCCCAGAAGATTAGGGATCTGGATGCCCGCTTGGACGCCATCAACACGGGGACCAGTGCCCTAATAACCGTAGACGCTTTGATCAGACAAACTGAACCACCTTTCGGGCATCCAGATCCAAGGATAATGAGAGCCAATGTGTCATCCAGATTCAAACTACCTACTCAGCTCAGGATCTACGAAGGCAAAACAGATCCTATGGATCACCTAGATTCTTATAAAAACCTGATGCATCTCCAAGGGTACTCGGATGAAATCATGTGCAAAGCTTTTTCCGTTACACTAAAGGGGCCGGCGAGGTCATGGTTCCGGAAGTTAGCTCCCGGAACCATCGATTCATTTGGTGATCTGAGCAGACTTTTTTTTTTCCAATTTCATAAGCTGCAGGGTCAGGCAGAAGAATGCGTCCCACCTTTTCACTATCCACCAGAAGGAGACAAAAAACCTGAAAGATTATGTAAAACGATTTAACTAGGCCATATTAGAAGTTGAAGATCCCAGCGACAAAGTGGTCGACATGGCAATGATGGAGGGGCTTCGCCCAGGTCCCTTATTCGATTCTTTGTCCAAGAATGTTCCCGCGACATTGTCCGTTCTCCAAAGTAAAGCCGATAAGTACATCGCCACGAAGGAAATTGACCGAAGCCAAACGAAGACGAAGAGAAAAGGATGACCATAAGAGGAAAGAGCCTGATACAAGGCGATCTGATTATAGGGATGATGAACGGAGGAGCAAGAAGCCTAATCGGGACTCGAGACGAACCAGTGACAAGCGACCTCGTACTCTATCTCGCCGCACGGAGCTGGTGTTACCCCCGCTTAATGCTCCTATTGCCCAAGTTCTTACAGAGATCAAACATGAAGAGTTCGTCAAGTGGCCCTCGAAAATCAAGACTGCCCGGAAGAGAAATAAAAACAAATATTGCGAATTTTACCGAGATCATGGTCATAACACCGAAGACTACTTTCATCTAAAATAGCAAATAGCCGACCTCATCAAACGGAGGTATCTGAGAAAGTATGTTGGTGATCGCCCTTCTCTCAATTCACCGGAAAGAAGATACGGCGGCAATCGACCTACTGCTGTAGACATTTAGGTAATACATGGCGGGTTTAGATCGGGAGGAAGTTCGAATTCATCCAGAAAAAGGCACGCCAAGAGTGCTGACAGGCTGTCCAAAGAAGTTTACAACCTCTCCTCGCCAATGGCCGATGTCCACCCACCAATTACCTTTAACAATGATGACTTGAGAGGCCTGCACCTGCCTCATGACGACGCCTTGGTTGTTTCAGCCATCATCACCAATTTCACCGTCCAAAGAATTTTGATCGATAATGGTAGTTCAGCTGATATTCTATTCATATCAACATTCGAAAAGATGAAAATAGGGCTCGACAAATTGCAGCCTTTCCTGACACCTTTGGTAGGATTTGGAGAAAATCTGACACATCCGCTGGGATGGGTCAAGTTGCCAGTTACTTTGGGGACAAAACCTCGCCAAACTATCGTTTGGCAGGACTTCATCGTGGTAGATTGCCCTTCCCCGTACAATGCTATTTTAGGTCGCCCAACTCTAGGTGGAACTAGGGCGATCACCTCAACCTACCACCTGAAAATAAAGTTTCCCACTTCAGCAGGAGTGGGCGAGGTGCGGGGCGACTAGAAAGTGGCTAGAAAATGTTTTATTTTGGCTATGAAGGTCGAAACCTCCCCAGTGCCGAATACTCAATAGCAATTACCGATCCAACGATGGCGAGATGGAACCTCTGAGGGACGAAGTGGAACAGGTGGTCTTGATGAATCCCCGAGAAACCAAAAACACTAAACCCCTTGAAGAAACTACCCCAATCTCCATACATCCTGAATATCCTGATCGCCACGTTATGATCGGAACAGAACTTACCGAAGAATTGCGCAGTGCTTTAGTGAAATTCTTAAAAAGAAACTTTGATGTTTTTGCCTGGTCCCAAGGTGACGTCCCAGGTATTGATCCCCAGGTCGCCATACATAAATTACATACCAATTCGGCAAATCCTCCAGTTCGCCAGAAGAGAAGGAAATTCGCCCCTGAGCGGCTTCGAGTTATCAACGAGGAAGTCACTAAACTCATCAGAGCTAAAGTTATCAAAGAAACCCATTACCCTGAAAGGTTAGCCAATGTCGTCATCACCCCAAAAAAGGGGAAGAAGTGGAGAGTATGCGTTGACTATACTGATCTCAACAAGGCGTGCCCAAAAGACAGTTTCCCTTTGCCAAAAATTGATTTACTAGTCAATGCCACATCTAAGCACGAGCTTCTTAGCTTCATGGATGCCTTCTCAGGATATCACCAGATCAAGATGTTTCCCCCCGATGTAGAAAAAACTTCATTTATCACGGAACGAGAATTGTATTGCTACAAGGTCATGTCATTTGGTCTCAAAAATGCAGGGGCTACATATCAAAGATTGGTGAACAAGATGTTCAAAGAGCTGATTGGGAAGACCATGGAAATATATATAGACGACATGCTCGTTAAGAGCCTTGAAGTAGAAAGGCACAACGCCCACCTAGAAGAAGCTTTCAACATTCTGAGGAAACACAGGATGATGTTAAATCCTTCCAAATGCATTTTTGGCGTATCATCCGAAAAATTCTTAGGGTTCTTGGTAACCAAACGAGGGATTGAAGCTAACCCGGACCAAATCCAAGCTCTGCTCGGAATGAGCTCGCCCAGAAATATCCATGAAGTTCAGCGGTTAACTGGGCGAGTTGCCACCCTCAACCGTTTTATTTCCAAATCAGCGGACAGATGTTTACCGTTTTTCAAAATCCTAAGGAAAAACACAAATTTTTAGTGGACAGAAGAATCGGAGGAAGCGTTTTAGCAACTCAAAAAGTATTTAGGATCACCTTCTCTACTTGTGGTTCCGACCACGGGCGAAGAACTGTTCGTGTACCTCTCTATTTCACCTACAATAGTAAGTGTCGTGCTCATCCGAGAAGTGGACAATGTCCAGAAAACTGGTATATTATGTTAGTAAGGTCCTGATGGGTGCTGAGAGCAGATACAAAATGATTGAAAAGCTCGCCTACGCCCTCCTGATCGCTGCCAAAAAACTTTGTCATTATTTTCAAGCCCATACCATCATCATACTGACTGATCAACCGTTAAAGCAAATTCTCCAACGACCAGATACCTCGGGGAGACTCTTGAAATGGTCCATCGAGTTAAGTGAATTCCATATTGACTACAAACCGAGGACGGCAATAAAAGCCCAAGCTTTAGCCGATTTCGTGGCCGAATCCACTCACAAGCCCTATCCAGAACTCTCGGAGGCGGAGGTTCCAAACTTAGAAAAGGACCTCGGAAGCTCGAAAAACAGCCTCGACATCTCGGGAGAAGAGCTTGATAAATGGAGATTGTTTGTAGATGGGCCTTCCAATCAACACGGATGCGGTGCAGGGCTTGTTCTCCAAACTCCAGCAGGAGAATAGATGGAATACGCTATACGGATTGAGTTTAAAGTCACCAACAACGAAGCTGAGTATGAAGCACTCCTCGCCGGATTACGGGTCGCCACAAAATTGGGCGTCCAGTCAATTGAAGCCTACAGTGATTCTCAACTAGTGGCCAACTAAGTTCAGGGAGATTACCTCGCTAGGGACATACGAATGGCAACTTATTTGGATGAAGTCAAATGCTTAACCCAGAAGATCAACAAGTTCATTGTTCAACAGATTCCCAGAGAAGAAAACAGAAAAGCAGATGCCCTAGCCAATCTTGCTTCAACTTTTGATTTCATATCAGACAGAAGTATACCCCTGGAATTTCTGTCCAAACCAAGTATTGAGGTCGCCAAATCCATCGGTACAACAGAAATAGACCCTACATGGATGGATGAGATCGTCGCCTACCTTCAGAACGGAACACTACCAGCGGATAAACTCCAAGCTCGTCGAATCCGCTATAGATCTACAAGGTTCTGCCTGCTTCATGGAATTTTATATAAACGATCCTTCTCTGGTCCTCTCCTAATATGTCTACGACCTGACGAAGCCAATTACGTGATGAGGGAAATCTACGAAGGCATCTGCGGAAATCATTCAGGGGTGAGGTCACTGGTACGAAAGGTGATTTGCCAAGGCTACTTCTGGCCCTAAATGGGACAAGATGCAGCAAAATACACCAGGAAATGCGACAAATGCCAGAGGTTCGCTCCATCCAACCACCTATCCCATACCGAGATGGTGCTAACTACCAGCCTATGGCCATTCGCCCAATGGGGGATCGACATACTAGGATCTTTGCCTCAAGCTCCATTACAGAGGAAATTCTTAATCGTGGCTATTGACTACTTTACAAAATGGGTAGAAGCTGAACCGTTAGCCAAAATCACCGAAAAGAATACGAAAAATTTTGTTTGGAAGGGAATCATCTGCCGGTTTGGAATTCCCAAAGTTCTCATCTCAGATAATGCCAGGCAATTCGGCAATGATAGATTCATGAAATTCTGCTCGGACCTCGCCATATCACATCATTTCTCCTTGCCTGGTCACCCTCAAGCCAATGGCCAAGTAGAAGTCACTAACAAAACCATCCTGAGAAATTTAAAAACGAAATTGGAGAAATCCAAAGGAGAATGGGTAGAAGACTTGCCGAGCATATTATGGGCATATCACACGACTAGCAGGATTCCTACTAGTGAAACGCCTTATTCCATGGTTTACGGAACTGAATCAGTGATACCTGTCGAAATCGGAATGCCGAGTTTTAGGATTTTAAACTTTGACAGGGATAGCAATGAAGGCGAACTGAGACTCAACCTCTCCCTCCTTGATGAAAAACGGGAATAAACGGGCATACACCAAGCAGCTTACAAGCATCAGGTTGCCAAATATTTCAATCAGAAAGTCAAACACAAGTCATTCTTACCTGGCGACCTAGTTCTACGAAAAGTCACTCTATCAACCAAAGAGCCAAATGTTGAAAAACTAGGACCAACATGGGAAGACCCTTATAAGGTCATCAAGGTATCTAGATCAGGGACTTATTGGCTAGAAGATATGAAAGGGAAAGCACTCCCCCATCCTTGGAACACTGAGCATTTGAAAAAATATTTCCAATGACAGACAGCTCGCCTGGACGAAATACTTGTAACGATTCCTAGATTTTATTTCCTAAATTTTATTCCAAATAATAAAACTTCTCCAGTTTATTTCAGTCATCGCCAATTGAAGGATGGAGGTTGCCTATTCAAGATAGCTAGCTCATCAAAAGATAACGGAGGCATCTTGGTTGCCTATTCAAGATAGCCAGCTCATCAAAAGATGACGGAGGCATCTTGGTCGATTATTCAAGAT
This sequence comes from Actinidia arguta var. hypoleuca, assembly GCA_030159115.1. Lineage (NCBI taxonomy): Eukaryota > Viridiplantae > Streptophyta > Magnoliopsida > Ericales > Actinidiaceae > Actinidia > Actinidia arguta. The sequence goes on from BRYE01000002.1 coordinate 8,470,771, forward strand.
CGCCAACTCATCGAAAGATGATGGAGGCATCTTGGTCGCCTATTCCAGATCGCTAGCTCATCGAAAGATAACGGAGGCATCTTGGTCGCCTATTCTAGATTGCCAGCTCATCAAAAGATGACAGAGGCATCTTGGTCACCTATTCCAGATCGCCAGCTCATCGGAAAGATGACGGAGGCATCTTGGTCGACAAATCAAGATCGCCAGTTCATTAAAAAGGACTTAGGCATCTTGCTCACCAATTTAAAGTTGTCATATCATTGGAAAATGATCTCGATCTCATATATCAGGTCGCCAATATTCAAGTAAAAGTACACAAGCTAAGTATTTCACATCGCCAAAATTGCCAAGAAGTAATATTCATTCAAAATTGCGAAAGAAAAAATCGTGACATTTATATTCAAATATAAATTAAAATTAGATTTTACATTTATGATAAAGGGGGAGGATTGCCATCGCCTTAAGGATCTGCATCGCCTGGAGGATTCGTATCTCCTTTTTCAACTGTTTCTTCCTCGCCTCCTTCCCCTTCTTCCTCATCCTCTTCGGCAAGCAGGTCGAGATCGAGACGCATCTCCTCCAAGTCTATGGCCAGGTCGGGATGGTGGTGGCGGAGCTGTCGTTTGTAAAAATCAAACCCTTCGCCAAATACTTCGAGGATGCACTTTCAACAGCCTCGAAGAAATCCGACGAGGATTTGAATTCTTCAATAGCTAGCTTTCCAGCACGATCCACTCTTCCCCTCAAATCCTCGATTAGAAGCCCTGCCTTTCCAAGACTATCGGAGAACGTGTCCCTTTCTTCCTTAAGTTTGGCGAACTCGTCGCTAACCTGCTGCTCCTGAGCTCGTGCCTCGTCCAGTTGCTGCTCCAGATCGGCGGATAATTTCTGAAGACGGGAAACTTCAGTATCCAAAGAGGCAGCTCGCCCCTGTTGAAAGGATGCCTCCTCAATGGTCTCCCTGCTTTTCACCGCCAAAGAAGATCCGAACACAAGCGCCTGCTACAAATAAATCTAATCAGATCAAACCGAGCATATTTAAAAGGATAAAACAAATAGAAATTAGTATCAAAATAATACCTGGCCGAGAGCTTGAAAAAATTTTGAGGCAGTCTGGTCCAGAGAGAGCTGCCCCACCTTCTCTTGATCCGTAGGAGGGATTACCCCTCGAAGGATCTTCTCGGTCACGGAAGGGCTCCCCAGAATGGAGGCCCTCGGACCAAGAGTTGTACCCAACGAGGGCGAACTCCCCTCCCTGGGTCGAGAAGAATGGGCTCTAGGATGGCTTGCTGGACCAAACTTCTTTTTGGGTTCAGGGATGGGGGCTTGCCCTTTGCCCTTGGAATCATCACCAGACTTCGCCTTCTTACTCGACGAGGTGGGTGGTTCTTCCACCGGGCGCTTCTCGCCAATGACCACTCCCTTCGCACGAGCAGGAGCAGGAGCAGGAGCAGATTTTTTGGAAGAACTCTTTCCATGGGCTCTCTCCACCCGCTCGCCGAGCTTCTTTAGGCTAATCCTCTTCGACATAGCTGCAAAAAGAAAAAGAAGATATAAATCAGACGTAAAAAATAGTCAACAAGCATAGTAAGGGTTTATACCATCCGATTTAAGCTCGGAGATAACTCGGAATCCGACCAGGATTCCGATGTCGAGTCCGAGCTTGATCCCAAAGTTGAACAAAATTCTAAAACGGGGTCTAGAATTTTTCTCCCCGACCATCTTAATAGAGTTAGGTCGGGAATATGAGGAACAACCCTCCTCAGTTCTTTCCTAATAGTTCCTATATATTCTATTGAGTCCTCTCGGGGTTGGCCGTCTTGAAGGGGTTCACCACGGGAAGAGCGGGACTCACCCGCTTCACCCGACGTCGATGACGCTCGCGGATGATCGCCCTCAGTTCCTGATTCCGTAGGACCAAGCGAGCTGAAACCCCGATGAAAGGCCTTGGTTTTGAAAAGCATGGGGACCATGTAGCGCCCACGTTCCGCCACCGACTGTGAAATTTGGTCATAGAATTCCTGCTCGTACTCCAGCAACGTGGGCAGCTCGTTGCAGCGTTTATCTGAAAAGAGACCCATGTTAATACCAACCTTATTAATCAATAAACCAAAATTGACAAAATAAAAATCGACCTGGAGTTCTCCATGACCTCGGAATCCGTGGTACTCCCTCCCGAGGTTCTTCATCAAAAAGCTCCCAACTATCCCCGAAGGCGAAGAAGAATCTGCTTTTCCACCCTTTCACATTGCTGGGGTACCCTCCGAGAATAGTTCTCTTGTACCTCACCTTGAAATATAGCCACCCTTGATCCGACTTAGGATTATTATTGAGAAAAAAAATATTCCTAAACTCGGAAAGAGTCATCGAATACTTGTAAACTCGCCACAACGACACGGTGCCGACGATACTGCGCCACGCGTTGGGGACGAGCTGAGCAGGACAAATTTTATAAAACAGCAAAATTAACCTAATTATTAAAGGAATGGGAAAACGGAGGCCTGCAGGAAAGGCGGCCTCGTAGAAGGCTACCTCGCCAGGGCGGGTAGAAAGAATGGTTTCATCCTCCTCGGGAAGTCTGAGCTGGACGCCTTGAGGAAAGGAATAAGTCTCCCTAAGCAAATCTAGTTCCTCGGGAGTCATAGTGTTATGTTTTTTCGTCACAAAAGGGTGGACATCACCTAAAGGGGCGACCTCAGTAATGGATAAGTCTTCCATTGGTGACCTGGGAGATTGTCTAACTTCGTCAGTAATATATGACGAACCTTCTCCTAAATGGTCGGATATCCACGAGGGTAGAGAATCCAAATTCGATGGACTCACCTTAGACCTATGGGACATAAAACTAAGAACAAAAGAAGAAAGCTGGGTTACTTACTGTGCTAAGAAACGTAGGCGACCACAGGCAGAGGCAATGAGAAACTCGAAGCAGGAAGAGCGACCACAAACGAAAACTAGGAGAGCGAGTGATGTTGGCTTGGCAGAAAAGGGTAAAATGAATGGGTGGGGTCCCTTATATATAGGGAAAAATGACGGATGAGATCCATCTGCTTCAATGGCCCAGATTAGGCTGCCTTTTGAAATTCCTTTTGAAATTCGAGCCCGGCACCATCAATCCCGCCAAAACTCATCATTATGGTGCCGCCCTTTTCGCTCAAACTTCCCTGCAAAACTTAATTCCCGTCCACGTGTCGAACCGAGAGGAGGGGTGCATTTAATGTGTGCCCACGCGGATCCATGACTTTTAATGCTTTTACTCAAAGGTCCCGACTGTCTCGGCACTTTTAAGTAGGGGACTACTGATGTGGAATAATTCGAACAAGTCCTGAATCATAAGATAATCCAAGCAAGGCACGTCGCCCAAAGGTTCCAAACTCACCTTCTTGGTCGCCTCATATTATTAATAAAGTTACCTCCATTTCGTTTACATATTCCCACCAGATCGCCATAAGGCGAGGTGATCTATATCGCCCGGAGCAGAGACGTCTCAAAGACTTGGTTCTCCAAAAGGACTCCATCGCCATTAGAGGTCTGTTAGCACAAGACTCCTGTACTTGATTGGAGTCCTCCTCCATGAAGAGTTCCACTTCTATAAGAGAATTGTCTCCAATAGACTTCAACTCCACAACGATGCCTGTAATTACGGATTGATCACCAGTTGGCAGCCTCCTAATTAATCTCCAGATTTAATTGGGATAACCTCCCATGCTTATCCTTCCGAGGAACTTGCCATAATACACTGACACGGCTCAGTACTCCTGTCTATATAAAGGCCGCTCCCCCATAACCAAAAAGGTACGCTCAACATAGGCACCACACACACTTATTATCGTGCTCTCCATACTGCTTTAATTTATTTCTTGGTCGCCTTGGTCTGATTCATACGCCGGAGGGGTTTTGAGCGGCCTCACCCCGGCCGATCACTTGTGCTCGTTGCTGTGCAGGTTGCCCCAGTGTAGCCGAGGTCCAGTGCCGAGGCCGAGGAGCAATTCTGACTGTTGGTTGCTCTCCAAGATTTTTACCACAACAGAAGCTATGGGTTGATGTTCATTTGATCAACGCCCTTTGCACGTAGAGGCTAGTGCATATCAAGTCATGTGGATTAGGTTGGCCAAGAAGAGTTGAACAAAGTATAGGATTAATTGCTGCCTATAAATTTCACTTCTGAAAAAGATTATGGTGGATAACATGTAGAGTGATTAGGCTCGTGAACTTAATTTTTGTTGTATTGTTTGAATTATAGGGAGATTGCTTTCTTTTTACAGCTGTATACTTGAAAGAAAAAAAATCATAAACCTTCGTTAGTGTCAACTTCATTTACTTCTGCTCGTCATTAATTTCTAACATAGTTACACTTTTATCTTTTATTTTTTCCTTGGATGTTTAGCATGTCAGCTATAGACTTTTACTGTTCGGTTGACAAAGTTAAAGGTGTGTATGGCAAAGATCATGTAGTTGTGGCATTCGATGGGAAGCATCTGCCCTACACTGAACAGGTTAGTTCCTTATCTTGCCTAACCATTTATTTTCTTTCCCTAGTTTGATGTTAGATACAATAAGATTTCTGCTGAACACATGGTAAATAAACAAAAACCATGCTTTTGAATTTTGTATTGTGTCTAAATGGATATTCCTTGATATGGAATCTTGGGTGCAACTTTTAACATTTTTTATTGTGTTAAAAAGATTCAAGCAATATTTTGTAGTTTCCAAAAAAAATCAGAAAAAAGAAAAAACTTCAAGTGGGTGACATTGGAGTAAATGAACGAGGATTTTATTCACATTTCCAATTTAGTAGACTCCTGTTTATAAGATTGTTTATCAGTTAAACTTGTAATGGATGCTTATACATATTTCTATAGATGTTGGTTTTCTTGCCCATCAGTTTCAAATATCTGGCAAGTATCTATTTCTTCAGCCTGATCTCTCTTTAGTTTTCCTTTTTTTTGGGTATGTACTTTTTCCTCACTCAAGTTCTAGGGTTAATTGTATGAGCCCATTCGATGTTATCCATTTTTGGCCACCTTCGGGCAAAATTAAAGAATACTGATGCTTTTGAAAAATCCACAATCCATATTTCTAGTAGACACAGGAGAACCCCATCCGTATCAAAAGGACACAGATAGGAAAGCTTCTTTTTTTTTTGATTTTTGGGTAATGATCTAACGGCTCTCTGACTTGGTAACTCTATGGTGAATCTTCCTAGCAGTATTGAGAACCTTTGGCAACAGTTGAATGATGGTAAGTTGTAGCTATTTCTTCTCTTTAGATCGCTTAATTTTCTCACACATCATATCCATAGCGCATTCATCATAGTTTGCAGCTCTACCTCCATGTCAAGGTCAGGATCAATATAGTCACTATCGTCCATGTCCTCTTACTTGAGGGTTCCCTGCACAAGGCTGGCAACATCAACCTTAAAGTTGTTGACCAACTAGTACTACAAGTCACGCCCCGGCCATTTCTTTTCTCCCAATGAAAAAGAAAGGTGACGGAGAACTATGAATAGGTCTAATGCTCTTTACGGAAAATACTAGGGCAAAACATGCATTTTGGTAAACAGAAACTAAGATGCCCTCCAAATTTTGGTTGGGGAAAAACAGATAACTTTGATGCTGTTTTTCTTAATTCTCAGCAGCTGGTTTTGGTTGGTTGTATATCTTCTGGATAAAAAATGACATTGAATGCACTTGGATCCTATTCCTGCAAGCTTCACATTGACTGTTAACAAAATTTGTTGTGCTTCTCCTTACTTTTCTATGCTGAAATGTGTATTTGCTAGCATTGAGTTTCTCTCTTATATTTGGGCAGAAATCTGAACATATGATGATATCAAGATTGAAGCTGCAGGGAGACTAAGAACATTGTTGCTCTTCAGCGTAGTACAACAATTTCTTGCCTTTTCAACTGTCATGAATGTAATTCTGGATTTTCTTGTAGTTGTTTGTATCTCATGTGCTCTCTGAACTGTTAATAGTATTATTGCTTTGGCAATTTTACAATGGAAAGAACATTTGGACAGCTCTCGTATGTTTCCATAATAAATTACTTCTGCCGTTGCGGTATTGCAAATGGCAATGTATATATTGTTGCATTGAGCTCTCTTTGTGATCTTGTGTAAATTGCTTCTAGTTTAAGTAAACAAGCAAAAAATCTAATAAACTTGTTTATTGAATGT
>BRYE01000002.1:8501948-8506948 GCA_030159115.1 Actinidia arguta var. hypoleuca
TCATAATATCAACCATAGATATCTATACAATGTTTTATATATATATAAAAAAGAGTAATACCGTATTTATTATATGTTTTGATAATTTTTTTATTTATTATCTCACATGCTGCATTTACAAATATTGATAAGATTAGTCCAACAAATAATTCAAACAAATAATTTAGTTATATTCAATAGTTATAGATTATGTCACATCAAATGATAAATCAAATAAAAGTAAAGATACGAGGTAAGCGTAGCATTTTTTATTGTTCATAAATGTACGGTAGTATTTAATTTTGTGATTTTGATTATCATGTATAACCAACAAACTTAAATTATGAAGGGGCTTTTGGCCATAGCTCCATGAGAGTACCTTTTTAGGTTAATTAGTCCATCTAATAAAACTTTAAAGCCAAAACTTTATTTAGTTAAAATGGACAAAATTACCAATGTTACTTTGTGCGTTCTCAAAAAAAAAATTCCTTACAACCCTATTTATTTGTACGCCGCTACCACAATTTCTTGCTACACCCCAACTATACCTATAGTATTGATGTCGCCCACTAGCTATTGGCAGACGACTTTCAGGAAGACGACCAATGACTTTCTGGCCAAGCATCGACAATCTAGAACAATAAAAATTTGATTTTTTTGTTACATTAAAATTTGACTATTCAGTGAAATATCACTTTTTGATACAATGAATTTTTTCTATTTCGAATAGTGATCAATATTCAAAATAACGAACATTAGAATTTCACTGTGTTTTGCAGTAGCAATGGTGATTGTTGTGGTGAAAAATAATTTTAAAAAATAAAAAATAATTTTATTATTAAAAAAAGTAAATAGTACAATTTACTATGCTGGGATGTGGCTGCGACGGTGGCGGCAGTGGTGATCATGGAAAACAGTAAAAAAATTTTAAATAATAATTTTATTGTTCAAAATAACAAACAATATAATTTCACTGTTCTAAGCAGTGGTGGTGGAAAAAAGTAAAAAAAAAATAATTTTACTATTTAAAAAAGCAAACAACACAATTTCACTGTTCTGGGTGGTGGTAGTGGTGACGGTGGAAAACATAAAAAAAAAAATTAGAAAACAACTTTATTATTTTAAAACATCAAATAATACAATTTCATTGTTCTGGGCGATGGCAACAGTGGTGAAGATGCTGATGAAAAAGAGTAAAAAAAATTTAAGAAAAATAATTTACTGTTCAAAAAAAATAAATAGTACAATTTTACTGTTCTGGACAAAGACAACAGTAGCGGCGGCAACGATGACTATGGAAGTGTTGGCGGTGGATGGTGGTGGAAAATAGTAAAAAATAATTGAAAAAATAATTTTATTGTTTAAAACAGTAACAATACAATTTTACTATTTTGGGCAGTGGTGGCGATGAAAAATAATTTTTAAAAAAATAATTTTATTTTTTAAAGCATCAAATAATGATTATTTTATTTTTCATTTCAAAAGTAAAGGATAAAATGTTCATAATTTGACTCTCTATTAAATTAGAGGATCTTAGCTCATAAAACTTATGGATCCATGGACCCAGGAGATTTAATAAAATCTTAATTGACTAATTGTCTTAAAGGAATCTAAACTATGACCTATGCTAATTTTTCGTATGTCCTTAAAAAATGTGATTACAATTGAACCACTGGCCATGTGGCCCATGAATTTTTTTGCTGCCTAATTTGATCAGGAACAGTGCAATTTAAGTTCTATATAACTAATAAAATAATTCTATAACATCATTAACTATACATTCTAAAATTAAAAGTTCGATTATTCAACGTTTTAAGATGATTCCATAATACTATTAATGTTTAATTTGATGTAATTCTCGATACTTGTAAAAGGTCTCACTAATTGGCAAAGAGAAAAAAAAGAAATGAAAGAAATTGGGAAAATTGTTTTTTTGTGCAATAGGGGGAAATTATACTGAGAAAAATACATGCATGTATTTGTTTCCTATTTTATAATAAAAAAAAAGTAAATAAATTAAAACACTAACTAAAGAAAATTACGTATTTTTTGATCATATATAATTTTAATTTACAAATGACCCCTAACGACTTTTAATATTTTTGAAAAATCCTAACAGATACAATTTGAACTACTAAGTAAAACACATATTTTTTATTTTTTGAAACTTATATATTCAGAAGTTAGTCGGGATAATTGAATCCATTGCCGTAGGTCCACCTTTGGCCACATCAACGGTTTAGTAAGACTGTATTTAAATTAAAAATTTACGTTATGTTTGAGATTTTGATAAAGAATAGAACGGATTAAAAGTATATATATCGATTTTTTACATCAATATCATGTCATTTACGGGATGACCATACGGCTACAATTTAACAGTACTGGCCAAAGAAAATGCTTCTTTATAACAAGTAGTATTTGACTTGAAGTCAAGATGTGGCTACCAAAAAATTCTGTATGGTGGGGCCCGTTAGCCGTTTCCTTTCTCCATTCATAGCCAAATTGGAATCTTGGAAACTTTTATTTGTACGGTTGAATTCTGTAATTTATTCACGAATGAATTTTAAATTCAAATATGCTTACATCATACTTTGTCGTTTTAATTAATTAATTAATTTATTTATTTTTGAATATTTTAAAATATTTATTTATTTAAAAAAGTCAACTATAAAAATATTTTAGACTTTTTTATTTGTCATTTCACTTGACACTGACGTGACATAACTATTTTTATAATGTTTAAATAATTTTAAATTATTAAATAGTAATTTCGTGAAAATATTACTTTTAAACCGTTACATATTCAATTGTTAAGAATTAATAATGGTAAAAGTGCCATTTTTCTCAAAATGTTGCAGACTTTTTTGTTTACCCTTTCATTTTACACTCACGTGACACAACCACTTTTTAATGTTTAGGTAATTTTAAATTGTTAAAGGGTAATTTCGTAAATAACAAATTCAGTTGTTCAGAATTAATAAGGGTAAAAGTATCATTTTGCTCAAAATATTCGTGGCACTAAAAAATGCCATCTTGGCATTAACATCAGCCAATTTACATAAACAAATACAAGACTTGTTTAATCATCCACTTGCAAGCTAAGGATTTTGCAACAAATAGTTGATTTGATACTCTTATTATCTTAGACACACGCAAGCTACTAGTGTTGATTGGGTAACCTCATTGGACCCACTGGAAGTCATTTTTCACGGGTGAGTGGGTCTCAATTTGATTTTTGACCCAATCAATAAATGAGTTGGGTTTTTACGGGTTTAAATTAAATAAATTTGAGTCATAATTGTAACCCCTAATTCCTTCTAAAGAGCTTTTTAGATATGATATGGTGCCATGCTATGAAATTATTAGAGCTAAGAAAGGGCGGAGTCGAGTGGTAGGTTATTTAAATTTGATTCAAAAACTACATAAAATTTAAAAATTTGATGAAGCTTAGATTGTTTATAGACATTATCTCCCACAAGCATTAATCGAGTCACTCACTAGCAGAGTTTGAGCTTTTCTCTTTTTACCATTTAAGTTAATCGAAGTAAGGTCATTTCATATTTTTATCTCTAAAATCAGTTGACATTGTACACATTTAAAGGAGTCGAGCTCTAATAGCTTGAGTTACTTTACAATCCCTTGATGATGACATTTTATCTAGCACCAATTATACATCGTCTACAAAGTCACGTATAATATGTGATAGGTGCATGTTAATCGCGACATTAGATATCCAAATAAACTCTATTCCCACATAATATTTATTCAAAAAACACCACTAAAATAATATGATAATGTTATTATCAAAAATAAAAGATCGATTTTTTGGATATTCTATTTTAAAGTGAAAAAAGTCTACTTAATACTATTTATAAAGGGAGAAAGAGAAACCCACCTTCTGATATATTCAGTTTTTAAAGTTATGTATATTTTTACTGTTCTAGAACTGCTCCTTTAAAATAATTTTAACAACATCAAGCCCTTCGCTTCTGAGTAAATGCAATTAAGAACAATTATAACAAATACTCGATCTTTTCTTAAGCTGCTCCCCAAAGCATCACAAAAGTCACATAATAATGCACCAATAGCATGCGAAGCGATGCACAATGCCCTCCCAAATGGTCAACCTAAACAAATCTGCCTCTCATCAAACCAAGCACCACAAGCAGCCCAACTACCCTCCTCTTTCTCTTTCTATTACCATATATGGATGAATCAAAGAGTTGTAGGTGCAATCGCAAATGCTAACTACTTAAAAATAATTTTTGAAATTATAACCCAAAATTATAATAGTTTTGCAATTCATTAATAGTTTCTCCTTCGTTATTGTAAATAAATTTTACTTGTGAACCTAAACTTATATATTATTTACTTTTTTTTTTTTTTGTTACTGTTGTCAGAAGAGACAAATAGTATAATCCACATGTAATATCAAATTTTCTTAATGAAGTGACATCCATATTTTCACACCCTCAAAATTAGAATCTTGGATTCGTTCATGTTGCCATATTTGTTAGAATTCGTTTTCATCATTCAACTGATATCAAATTTTTTTATGCACCCTCACTAAAATACTGATTGAAGAATAAGAAGTATACGAGTGATCCATAAGAACGGCAAAAAAAAAAAGTAATGCTGTGTTTTAATGTTGTGCATCCTATTTCGACATAATAGGTGCCACATCAAGGACACTGAGAATGCCGCTGATTGTTTTAATGTTGTCTAGCAGATGGTAGACAACATCAAGTTCGATCGTATCAATCTCATAATGCAGGATATATCGCATTATCGCTGGTATCTAGAGAAGCAGTTGAAGGAGTCCGTTTTCTACCAAGATCTCATCAGCTTTGATCAATTTTATTTCATATCCTTTTGGCGGGATGGGATGCTCTAACTAATCTCTTCTCTTCTCTCCTCGCTGGTAGTATTTTGTTTTCAGTTCTAGCTTGTTGTTTCGTGTATGGTGCAAAAGATCATGTCAGTCGAACATATAGACTTGTTGGGGTTTGTTCTACCTA
>BRYE01000002.1:8524448-8534448 GCA_030159115.1 Actinidia arguta var. hypoleuca
GGACGCCATCAACATGGGGACCGGCGCCCCGATAACGGTAGACGCTTTGATCAGGCAAACTGAACCACCTTTCACCCACAAGATAATGAGAGCCAGGGTGTCGTCCAGATTCAAACTGCCTACTCAGCTCGGGGTCTATGAAGGCAAAACGGACCCAATGGATCACCTGGATTCTTACAAAAATCTGATGCATCTCCAGGGTTACTCGGACGATGTCATGTGTAAAGCCTTTTCTGCTACACTCAAAGGGGCGGCGAGATCGTGGTTCCAAAAGTTGACACCTGGAACCATAGATTCATTTGGCGAACTGAGCAGACTTTTCGTGGCCAATTTTATGAGTTGCAAGGTCAAGCAGAAGAACGCGTCCCATCTTTTCACCATCCACCAGAAGGAAACGGAGAACTTGAAGGATTATGTGAAACGATTTAACCAGGCTATATTAGAAGTTGAAGACCCCAGTGACAAGGTGGTCGTCATGGCAATGATGGAGGGGCTTCGTCCAGGTTCCTTGTTCGATTCTCTGTCCAAGAACGTTCCAGAGACATTGTCCGTACTTCAAAGTAAAGCCGATAAATACATCGCCGCGGAAGAATTGGCCGAAGCCAAACGGAGGCGAAGGGGAAAGGAGGACCATAAGAGGAAAGAGCCTGATACAAGGCGATCTGATTATAAAGACGAGCGGAGAAGCAAGCAGCCTAATCGGGACTCGAAGCGGACCAATGACAGGCGACCTCGTACTCCACCTCGCCGCACTGAGCTGGTGTTGCCACCGCTTAATGCTCCCATTGCCCAAGTCCTCACAGAAATCAAGCATGAAGAGTTTGTCAAGTGGCCCTCAAAAATCAAGACTGATCCCCAGAAGAGAAACAAAAATAAATATTGCGAGTTTCACCGAGACCATGGCCATAATACCGAAGACTGCTTTCATCTAAAGGAGCAAATAGCCGACCTCATCAAAATGGGATATCTAAGAAAATACGTTGGAGATCGCCATTCTCCCAATTCACCGGAAAGAAGGTACGATGACAACCGACCTACTGCTGGAGAGATTCACGTAATACACGGTGGGTTTGGATCCGGAGGAAGTTCGAATTCATCCAGAAAGAGGCACGCCAGAAGTGCAGACGTGTCCGCAGAAGTTTACAACCTCTCCTCGCCAAGGGCCGATGTCAACCCACCCATTACCTTCAACAATGACGATCTGAAAGGCCTGCACCTACCTCATGACGACGCCCTAATCGTTTCGGGCATCATCGCCAATTTTACCGTCCAAAGAATCTTGATCGACAATGGTAGTTTGGCTGACATACTGTTCATCTCCGCATTTGAAAAAATAAAGATAAGGCTCGACAGGTTGCAGCCCTTTATGACGTCATTGGTGGGATTTGGAGGAAATCTGACTCATCCCCTAGGATGGGTCAAATTGCCAGTTACTTTGGGGACAGAACCTCGCCAAACTACTGTTTGGTAGGACTTCATCATAGTTGATTGCCCTTCCCCCTACAATGCTATTCTAGGTCGCCCAACTCTAGGCGGAATTAGGGCGATAACCTCAACCTACCACCTAAAGATGAAGTTCCCGACCTCGGCAGGCGTGGGAGAAGTGCGGGGCGACCAGAAAGTGGCCAGGCAATATTTCATTTCGGCCATGAAGATCGGGACCCTCCCGGTACCGAATACCCAATAGCAATTACCGATCAACGATGGCGAGATGGAATCTCTGAGGGACGAGGTGGAACAGGTGGTCTTGATGGATCCCCGAGAAACCAAAAACACTAAGCCCCTTGAAGAAACTACCTCAATTTCCATTCATCCGGAATATCCTAATCGCCACGTCATGATCGGAACAGAACTTGCCGCAGAACAGTGCGATGCTTTAGTGGAATTCTTAAAAAGAAACTTCGATGTTTTTGCCTGGTCCCAAGGTGACGTCCCGGGGATAGACCCCCAGGTCGCCATGCATAAATTACAGATCAATCCGGCTAATCCTCCAGTTCGCCAAAAGAGAAGAAAATTCGCCCCTGAGAGGCTTCGAGTTATCGACGAGGAGGTCGCCAAACTCATCAGAGCTAAAGTTATCAAGGAAGCCCACTATCCAGAATGGTTAGCTAATGTTGTCGTCGCCCCAAAAAAGGGGGGGAAGTGGAGAGTGTGTGTGGACTACACTGATCTCAACAAAGCCTGCCCAAAAGACAGTTTTTCACTGCCAAAAATTGATCTGATAGTCGACGCCACATCTAAGCACGAGCTTCTTAGCTTCATGGATGCCTTCTCAGGATATCACCAGATTAAGATGTTTCCCCCCGATGTAGAGAAAACTTCCTTCATCACGGAACGAGGATTGTATTGCTACAAGGTCATGCCATTTGGTCTCAAAAATGCCGGGGCTACTTATCAAAGATTGGTAAACAAGATGTTCAAAGAGTTGATCGGAAAGACCATGGAAGTATATATAGACGACATGCTCGTTAAAAGCCTCGAAGCAGCAAAGCACGTCGCCCACCTTGAAGAAGCTTTCAACATTTTGAGGAAACACAAGATGATGTTAAATCCTTCTAAATGCATTTTTGGCGTATCATCCGGGAAATTCTTAGGGTTCTTGGTAACCAAGCGTGGGATTGAAGCTAATCCAGACCAAATTCAAGCTCTGCTTGGGATGAGCTCGCCCAGAAACATCTGAGAAGTCCAGCAGCTAACTGGACGAGTTGCCGCCCTCAATCGATTTATTTCCAAATCGACGGACAGATGTTTACCGTTCTTCAAAATCCTAAGAAAAAATCAAAATTTCCAGTGGACAGAAGAGTCGGAAGAAGCTTTTCAACAACTTAAAAAGTATTTGGGGTCACCTCCTATGCTTGTGGTTCCGATCACGGGAGAAGAATTGTTCATATACCTCGCCGTTTCGCCCACAGCAGTAAGTGTCGTGCTCATCCGAGAGGAGGACCATGTCCAAAAGCCGGTATATTATGTTAGTAAGGTTCTGATAGGTGCTGAGAACAGATACGTAATGATTGAAAAGCTCGCCTATGCCCTCCTGATCGCCTCTAGAAAACTTCGCCATTATTTTCAGTCCCATCCCATCACCGTATTGACCGATCAGCCGTTAAAATAAGTTCTTCAATGACCAGATACTTCGGGAAGACTACTGAAATGGTTCATTGAGTTAAGCGAATTCCATATTAACTATAAACCGAGGACGGCAATAAAAGCCCAGGCTTTAGCCGACTTCGTAGCCGAATCCACTCACCAGCCCGATCTAGAATTCTCGGAGGAAGGGATTCACAACTCAGAAAATGATCTCGGGAGCTCGGGGGAAAATCTCGACAAATGGACATTGTTTGTTGATGGGTCTTCCAATCAACACGGATGCGGTGCAGGGCTTGTTCTGCAAACTCTGGAAGGTGAACAGATGGAATACGCCATACAGATTGGGTTTAAAGTCACCAATAACGAAGCTGAGTACGAAGCCCTCCTCGCCGGATTACGGGTCGCCACAAGATTGGGAGTCCAATCAATTAAAGCCTATAGTGACTCCCAACTAGTGGCTAACCAGGTTCAGGGAGATTACCTCGCTAGGGATGTACGAATGGCAGCTTATTTGGATGAAGTTAAATGCTTAACTCAGAAGATCAAAAGGTTCACCATTCGACAAATTCCCAGAGAGGAAAATAGAAAAGCAGACGCCCTAGCAAATCTTGCTTCAGCTTTTGATTTTATATCAGACAGAAGTATACCGTTGAAATTCTTGTCCAAACCAAGCATTGAGGTCGCCAAATCCGTCTTTATAACAGAAACAAATCCGACCTGGATGGATGAGATCGCCACATACCTTCGAGACGGTACATTACCAACAGATAAACTCCAATCTCGCCGAATTTGCCATAGATCTGCAAGGTTCTGCCTACTACATAGAATTTTATATAAACGATCTTTCTCTGGTCCCCTCCTAAGATGTCTCCGACCTGAAGAAGCTAGTTATGTGATGAGAGAAATCCACGAAGGCATCTGTGGAAATCACTCAGGGGCGAGATCGCTGGTACGAAAGACGATTCGCCAAGGCTACTTTTGGCCCCAGATGGGACAGGATGCAACGAAATACACCAGGGAATGTGACAAATGCTAGATGTTCGCTCCATCCAACCACCTTCTCCATACCGAGATGGTGCCAATTACCAGTCCCTGGCCATTCGCCCAATGGGGAATCGACATACTAAGGCCTTTGCCTCAAGCTCCATTACAGAAGAAGTTCTTGATCGTAGCTATTGATTACTTCACGAAGTGGGTAGAAGCTGAACCACTGGCCAGAATCACGGAAAAGAATACGAGGAATTTTGTTTGAAAAGGTATCATCTGTCGATTCGGAATTCCCAAAGTTCTCATTTTTGACAATGCCCGGCAATTTGACAATGATGGATTCAGGAAATTTTGCTCGGACCTCGTCATATCGCATCATTTCTCCTTACCCGGCCACCCTCAAGCCAATGGCCAAGTAGAAGTCACTAACAGAACCATCCTCAGAAATTTAAAAACTAGATTGGAGAAATCCAAAGGGGAATGGGTGGAAGACTTGCCGAGCATATTATGGGCATATCACACTACTAGCAGGATTTCTACTGGTGAAACGCCTTATTCCATGGTTTATGGAACCGAGTCAGTAATACCTGTCGAAATCGGAATGCCGAGTTTCAGGACTCAAACTTTGATAGAGATAGCAATGATGGCGAGCTGAGACTCAACCTCGACCTTTTTGAGGAAAAGCGGGAACAAGCGGGCATACGCCAAGCAGCTTATAAACATCAGGTCGCCAAATATTTCAACCAGAGGGTCAAACACAGATCATTCTTACCTGGCGACCTAGTTCTACAAAAAGTTACCCTATCAACCAAAGAGCCAAATGCTGAAAAATTAGGACCAACATGGGAAGGCCCTTACAAGGTCGTCAAGGTAACTAGACCAGGAACTTATTGACTGGAAGACATGAACGGAAAAGCACTCCCCCATCCTTGGAACGCTGAGCATTTGAAGAAATATTTCCAATAACTCTCCTGGGCGAAATACTTGTAACTACTACATTTTATTCCGAGTAATAAAATTTCTCCAGTTTATTTCAACAATAGTGCAAAATGAAGATCGCCTAACCAAGATCGCCAGTTCATTGAAAAATGACGGAGGCATCTTGGTCGCCTATTCAAGATCGCCAGTTCATTGAAAGATGACTCAAGATTGCCAGTTCATTGAAAAATAACGGAGGCATCTTGGTCGCCTATTCAAGATCGCCAGTTCATTCAAAAATGACGGAGGCATCTTGGTCGCCTATTCAAGATCGCCAGATCATCGAAAGATGACGGAGGCATCTTGGTCGCCTATTCAAGATCGCCAGTTCATTGAAAGATGACGGAGGCATCTTGGTCGCCTATTCAAGATCGCCAGATCATCGAAAGATGACGGAGGCATCTTGGTCGCCTATTCAAGATCGCCAGATCATCGAAAGATGACAGAGGCATCTTGGTCGCCTATTCAAGATCGCCAGTTCATTGAAAAATGACGTAGGCATCTTGGCCGCCTATTCAAGATCGCCAGATCATCAAAAAAAAAAAAAATGACCTCTCCTATCCTAGTTCCTATTGGTTAAAAAATGCACAAGGATACAATATAAAAATCAACATGCAAATTGGTCGAGAAAATCAACGTTTATATTCATGACCATTCACATTACAAATTACATTTATGATAAAGGGGGGGTTGTCCTCGCCTTGGGGAGCTGTGTCGCCCGGAGGATTCGTGTCTCCTTTTTCAACCGTTTCTTCCTCGCCCCCTTCCCCTTCTCCTTCATCCTCCAAAGCAAGCAGGTCCAGATCGAGGCGCATCTCCTCCAAGTCTATGGCCAGGTCGGGATGGTGGTGACGAATCTGACGTTTGCAGAAATCAAACCCTTAGCCAAAATACTTCGAGGATGAGCTTTCGACAGCCTCGGAGAAATCTGACGAGGATTTAAATTCCTCAACAGCCAGCTTTCCTGCACGCTCCATTCTCCCCCTCAAGTCTTCAACCAAAAGACATGCCTTTGTCAGACTATCGGAAAAGGCGTCTCTTTCAGCCTTCAGTTTGGCAAACTCGTCGCCGACCTGCTGCTCCCGAGCTCGCGCCTCGGCCAATTGCTGCTCCAGATCGGAAGATAACTTCTGAAGGCGAGAAACTTCAGAATCCAAAGAAGCAGCTCGCCCCTGTTGAAGGGTGGCCTCCTCAATGGTCTCCCTGCTCTTCACCGCCAGAGAAGACCCGAACACAAGCGCCTGCTACAAACAAATCTAATCAGATCAAAACGATCAAATTTGATGAGGATAAAACAAATTTGAAGTTAGTATCAAATTAATACCTGGCCAAGGGCGTGAATAAATTTTGAGGCAGTCTGGTCCAGAGAGAGCTGCCCCACCTTCTCTTGATCCGTAGGAGGGATCACCCCTCGAAGGGTCTTCTCGGCCACCGAAGGACTCCCCAAAATGGAGGCCCTCGGACCAAGTGCTGTACCCAACGAGGGCGAGCTTCCCTCCCCGGGACCAGAAGAAGGGGCTACTGGATGACGTACTAGACCAGATTTCTTTTTTGGCTCGGGGATGGGGGCTTGCCCCTTGCCTTTGGAGTCATCCCCAGATTTCGCCTTCTTGCTCGGCGAGGAGGGAGGTTCATCCGCTGGACGCTTCTCGCCAATGACCACCCCCTTTGCAGGAGGGGGACCGGATTTTTGGGATGAACTCTCACCTCGGGCTCTCTCCACCCGTTCGCCGAGCTTCTTAAGACTGATTCTCCTCGACATTGCTGCAAAAAAGAAAAAAGGAGATATATATCAGACATAAAAAAATAATCAATAAAGGTAGCAAGGGTTTATACCATCCGATCTAAGCTCGGGGGATAGCTCAGAATCCGACCAGGATTCTGATGTCGAGATCGAGCTCGATCCCAACGCTGAGCAAAATTCAAGGACAGGGTCTCGGATTTTTTCCCCCGACCATCTTAATAAGGTCAGGTCGGGAATATGAGGAGCAACCCTCCTCAGTTCTTTCCTAACAGTCCCTATATATTCTATTGAATCATCTTGGGGCTGGCCATCTTGAGGGAGTTCACCACGGGAAGAGCGGGACTCACCCGTTTTACCTAACGTCGATGACGGTTGCGGATGATCGCCCTCCGACCCTGATTCTGTAGGACCAGGCGAGCTGAACACCTGACGAAAAGCCTTGGTTTTGAAAATCATGGGGACCTTGTAGCGCCCACGTTCCGCCACCGACTTAGAAATTTGGTTATAGAATTCCTGCTCGAACGACAGCAACATAGGCAGCTTGTTGCAACGTTTATCTGAAAAGAAATCCATGTTAATACCGATCTAGTTAATTAATAAACCAACGTTAAAAAAAAAAAAAAAACTGACCTGGAATTCTCCATGACCTCGGAATCCGCGGTACTCCCTCCCGAGGTTCTTCATCAAAAAGCTCCCAATTGTCCCCAGAGGCAAAGAAGAACCTGCTCTTCCACCCCTTCACGTTGCTAGGGTACCCTCCGAGGATAGTTTTCTTGTACCTCGCCTTGAAGTACAGCCACCCTTGGTCCGGATTAGGATTATTAGTGAGGGAAAAAATGTTCCTAAACTCGGATAGGGTCAGCACAAACTTGTGAACTCGTCACAACGACACGGCGTCGACGATACTGCGCCACGCGTTGGGGATGAGCTGAGCAGGACAAATTTTGTAGAAAAGCAAAATTGACCTAATGATTAAAGGAATAGGAAAACGGAGGCCCACGGGAAAGGCGGCCTCGTAAAAAGCTACCTCGCCAGGGCGAGCAGAAAGTATGGTCTCACCCTCTTCAGGGAGTCTGAGCTGAACGCCCTGAGGAAATGAATAAGTCTCCCTTAATGAGCCGAACTCCTCAAGGGTCATAGTGTTGTGTTCCTTAGTTACAGAGGAATGAACGTCACCTAGAGGGACGACCTCGGCAACGAATGGATCTTCCATTGGGGACCTAGGGGATTGTCTAACCTCGTCAGTTACGTATGACGAACCTTCTCCTAAATGGTCTGAGATCCACGAAGGCAAAGAATCCAAAGTAGGACTCACCGTAGACCTACGGGACATACAACTAAGAAAAAAAGAGAGAGCGAACGATTACTTACTGTGCTAAGAAGCAAAGATCACAGGGAGAAGCAAGGAGACTTAAGGCAGGAAGAACAGGAAGAACAACCACAAGCAAGAGCTAGGAGAGAGAGTGATGTTGGTTAGGCAAAAGGGTAAAAGTAAATGGTTAGGGTTCCTTATATATAAGGAGAGTGACGGTTGAGATTCATCCGCTTTAATGGCCCAGATTAATCCGCCTATTCAAATTCTTTTTGAAACTTGAACCCCGAGCCATCAAATCCCGCCAAAGGTAATCATGGCGCCGCCTTGTTTCTCCAAAAAACTACTGCAGAATTTAATGCCCCATCCACGAGTCAAACCGGGAAAAAAGGCACATTTAATACGCACCCACACGGGTCTATAACTTCTAATGATATTACTCAAAGGTCCCAAATATTTCGGCACTTTTGAGTAGGGGGCTACTGATGTGGAATAATTCGAACCAACAGATGTTCCGAGCAAAGCACGTCGCCCAAAGGGTGAGACTATTTACCTCGCCCAATGTAGAGACATCTCCTTCAAAGACTTCTCTCCAAAAGGACTCCCATCTCCATTAGAGATCTGCTATCACGGGACTCCTAACCTGATTGAAGTCCATCTCCATAAAGAGTTTCACCTCTGCAAGAGGACTGTTTCCAATAGACTCCAACTCCACAACGTCGCCTATAATTCTGGAGTGATCACCAGTTGGCAGCCTCCAGATTGAACTCCAGATTTAATTGGGACATCATCCCATGCTTATCCTTCCGAGGAATTCGCCATACTACACTGACACGACTCAGTTCTCCCGTCTATATAAAGGCCGCTCCCCCATAACCAAAAAGGTACGCTCAACATAGGCACTACACACTTTTATTGTGCTCTCCATACTGCCTTATTTTCTGGTCGCCTTGGTCTGATCCTTACGCCGGAGGGGTTTTGAGCGGCCTCACCCCGGCCGATTACTTTTGCTCGTTGCTGTGCAGGTCGCCCCAGTTTAGCCGAGGTCCAGTGCCGAGGCCGAGGAGCAATTCTGACTGTTGGTTGCTCTCCCAGATTTTTACCACAATACTATGCAAAATATCAAGTTGATTGGATAAGGGTAATCACATATTTGGATCAATTTTGTATAAAGCAAATGAACAGTTATAATTTAAACTATATGAAAAGTGTGATCGTCTACATTTCTCATGCAAAATTAATCGGAGTGTATAATTATTGATATCCGATCA
This sequence comes from Actinidia arguta var. hypoleuca, assembly GCA_030159115.1. Taxonomy (NCBI): domain Eukaryota; kingdom Viridiplantae; phylum Streptophyta; class Magnoliopsida; order Ericales; family Actinidiaceae; genus Actinidia; species Actinidia arguta. Next base: position 8,533,828 of record BRYE01000002.1, read on the forward strand.
ATTTATACTTCGGAAACCCTAGAATGCGAACAACTCATATCATTTAAGCAGATTAAATTGTGGGCGCAATAAACTGGAATCGAGATTGAAACTAGAGAGGAGTTTTTTCCGTAATACAAATCAAAGCCGAAAGTAAATAAGTCAAATAAATACAAGAGTGAATAAGTCAAATATAAATAAACAAAATTATAATACGTGTAGGTTCAGTTAACACTGACAAATAAGTAGATATATAAATAAAGGGTAAATTTCACTGAACTTACCTTAAGTTTTTAAAAACTATATTCACCTCCCTTGTAGTTTCGTAAATAGCATTGATTTTTCTTACTTTTAAAATTAATGTCAAGATTTTCACTTGAGATAATTTTTATGCAAAAATGATAAAAATTCTCCTTGATTTAGGGTAGAGGTGTCAAACGTGTCCGCCGTGCCGTGACGTGCCATGCCACTTTTCTTCCGTGCCAATCGTGCTTCGTGCCGTGCCGTACTGGGCCCATTTACTTAACGTGCCTTTCCGTGCCGTGCCTAAATCGTGCCGTGCCATTTTTAATCGTGTCGTTTTGTGCTATTTTTTTTTTATTCGTGTCGTGCCGTGCCGTGCCATTTTGTAATCGTGTCTTG
>BRYE01000002.1:8539448-8544448 GCA_030159115.1 Actinidia arguta var. hypoleuca
GGCCTTCTCGCCTTCTAGAATTTCTTGGTGGCACCAGCTCTTGCTTTCAGATGCAGAAAGATATTCCTGAAGTTTGCACATTTAGAAAAGACAACAATAGTGAGAAGGATCGCCCGGAGCAATTCCAGAGACAGCTCTCAGATGGTCAAATCAGTAACAAGAGAAAACAAGATAAGAGAGCAAAATAGAGAGTTTTTATCTCTGATTTTAGAGAGAAAATAAAAGAGAGAGTGAGAGAGGATTACCCGTCCAAAGAAAGAGTCTATCACCTTTCATGGTGTAGCTTAACGCATGTGAAGAGGCGCTAACTGTTATGTCAGTGAAACCTGGCTAACTCAATCATGCCTTAAGGTGTGGTTGGTAGCTAGCCTATCACATCATAAGAAGTTGAGCCTAAGCGTGTGGTTAGCAAATGAAGCTTTACATGTATACTACTCATTGCCCCGTAGCTCATCTAGGTAGCTCAATGTACGAGCTATCATGCTAAGGTGGCTATTGAACTTGCTATAGAATGACAGTCCGGCGATGGCGCACAAAAGAGCTCAACCTTTAATACTTGTGGATATTTTATCTCCTTACAATTGCCCCTCAACTTGCATGAGCTCGGTTGACAACTGCAGATGTTATGTGAGCTGGTTGCCCCCAGTATGTCGGTTCGGTGTGGCCCAATTATAGTACTTCGAAAGTGCATGCAAGCTGTGCTTTCATTGTCTTTTCCATGCCACATGTCAACTTCCAGTTTGCTATGAAGCTCGATTAGGACACGGAATTGAAGCGACATAACTACCCTTAGGCGTCGTTTGGATAGGAAAACGAAGTAGTTAGAGTTCCCCTATAAATAGGGAACTCAAATCGACTCACTGGTCACCTTGTATCCGAGTATTCTAGAGAGAGAAACAGAGAGAGCGACCCAGTGAACCAGACACTGTCCCAAAGAGAGTCTACCACTTTTTATAGTGTAGCTTAGCGCGTGTGAGAATGCGCCAATTGTTATGTCAGTGAGTAGGTGATTGACACAATCATGTCCTTAGGGTGTGGTTGATAGCTAGCCTATCATATCAAATGAAGCTGAGCCCAAGCGTGCGGTTAGCAAAGGAAGATTTACATGTATGCTATCCTTTTCCCGTAGCTCGTCTATCTAGCTTGGTGCACAAGCTAAGTGTAGCTCAGCGCGTGTGAGAATGCGCCAATTGTTATGTCAGTGAGTAGGCGACTGACCCAATCATGTCCTTAAGGTGTGGTTGATAGCTAGCCTATCATATCAAAAGAAGCTGAGCCCAAGCACGCGGTTAGCAAAGGAAGATTTACATATATGCTACCCTTTTCCCGCAGCTCATCTATCTAGCTTGGTGCACAAGCTATCGTGCTAAGGTGACTATCAGACTTGCTATAGAGCGGCAGTTTGGCAGTGGCGCACGGTGGAGGTCGGCCTGGAATACATGTGGATATTTTATCCCTTATTGGTATTTTTTTGGCGTTTTGACCTAGCCTTGCTGTAGGTAGTGTGAGGAATAGGTTTTGGTAGAATAGGTTTATCGTGGTATATATCCGATTTGGGTAGGCTTCGACCGTGTTTCGCAGATCCTGAGGTATGCCCCTGTAAACATGTTTTCGTGATTTATTTCATTTTATAAAACCACTTACCCCAAAAGTCAAACTACTAGCTAGTAACACCATAAGAAGGTGAGCCATGGGCTAGGGCTAGAAGTCATAAAGTTACTAAAAAGAACATATGAAGTTGCCCGAATTACGTATTCTTATCTCGTAGTAAGTTTTACAGAAAAGAGTATTGTTTCATCCATCACACAGGTTAGCACCATAGAGATACTAGGATACATGGGATTAAAAATGAAGGAAAGAAGAGGTGCGCACCAGCATGAGGCAGCGCAACAATAGAACATGACACGAACCTGCAAAGGTATATACACATAACTAATCCATTTAATAACGGGCTAACACTGCAAACAAATGTCACCACATAAAAACGAAAAAGAAATGACCGTGTTTCGATACCTTCCACGCAGTCAATTGTACGGAGAGGTACTCTTTTTGAACTTTCTTCTTAACTAGACCCAAAGGTTTCCCTGCAAAGCCAGATCATAGCTCTAATCTCTTACTTGCAAAGCTTATCGTATGGACAAAATCGCACTCCTTCCCCATAGCAACATAACTGTTGGAGATAATTTGAAATTTTAGAATTTTCCTGAAAAATCTCGTTTAAGGTCTAAGTCGATACTCGAGGCTCTAGAGTCAAAGAGTCTTTTAGCGTATCTAGGTGACTAGATGAAAGTATGTCTTTTAGTGTTTCTACTTCTAGGTGACCTATTATGATGGTCCCTAGAATTCTCCAAGTAAATATGAATAAATGTTAAGGATTGAGATGCCCCAAGTGAGCGGGTGACGAAGAAGTCTCCACGAGAGACTTAGTAGCCTTAGCAGAGGTTGATGTAAAGAAATTCGGAAATAAGAAAATATATTTTTCGGTGTATGCAAAATCTCCAACACTGATAGCACCCCAATAATTCCAACAATAGTACTCTCATAACTACACCAATAAGGGAGAATATTTTGAATATAGTATTGGCAGAAACATCAATGTTAGGGCATTGTTACGCCAAAGAGCTAGTCTTAGTTTATGCAATTTTGTCTTAGTTTTCATGTCTTCTAATTTTGAGTTCACTATTTATGATGAAGCATCACCCACTATAGATTTTTTATTTTATAGCCATAATGCAACAAAATATACGTATAATGACTGTGTTAAATAAAATTGCATAGTAAGTGTTAGATAGAAGGGATCGTACAAATATCTCACCCACTTGTCCAAGCGTCAAATGTCCAACCCGGATTGGCTTATTTTGAAGAGGCAACCTAAAACTAAACAAACCATGGTTTCAAATTGGGGTATCCTATCGGTATCGGTGACACAACCATGTATCAGCCGATATCGGATAGTATCATCTGACATTGAAACAAACTATAAAAGTTAGTTTCAAAGACTAGATTGCAAATGATTGAAACAGGAAGCAAAAAACACTTGCTCCCTCTAAAACATGAATTTAGATATGAACCAATAACTCAACATAAGAACAATTCTTGAAAATATTTTTACACGTGCCGAAAAGAAAAGCAGAAAACAATTGTTCTCTAGTGCGCAAAAGATTCAGTCAATTGAATTTAAGTTGGAGGCTATCACTTTAAAAGAATGCACATACCTTCAACTACCAATCCATGGTAAATCATGAAGCAAAAGTTGATCCAAGGAGCAGCAGTTAATTGTTCCAACAAAATCTAAAACAGAATAAGAAAAAGAAAACAAATTTTCAATCCCCATATGACTGATTTATAAGCATTGATTGGAAATTCAACAAGCACTTGGTAGGCACAAACGGGGGAAAGACAATTAGTACACGGATATATACCTTCTTTGCAACAGTTTTTTTATCCTTCTTTCCCTTGAAAATAATTTCCATCCATTTGTGAAAGAAGTAATCGAATGGTCCCTCATATGAAAAGCCGTAGAGCTGCAAAACAATTTACGGATCCATAAGTTAAAAAATTAACAGAAAACCAAACACAAAAACCGCCATTAGAGCATCTCCATTGGCTAACCAAATGTTCGTCAAATTTAAAATTGTCTTTTGGGATGGGTTTGGATTTCTAAAAAAGATATGATAAAAAAACCATACTTAAATTAAACATTCAACCAGATTTGTATTAAAATCTCATGAAAAAGTCACAAACATACATGGATGATTCAAAAAACTAGTTTAATCCATACCAAACAAGTAATAAAAAAATCAACTACAATTAGGAAGGTAGATAAAATACCATGACAAGAAGTAATCTTCTTAATTGAAGCTTTTTAGTTCCAGAGTTGTTCTTAACAGCTAGGTCATTACATCCAGCAAAAATCCCAGCTGTAATTGCCTACCCAAGTTACAAAACAGAGCAATAACAGTACATCCAAACTGCAATAACAGCCTTGAGCACCATGAAACATCAATAAAACATTGAATCAAAATGAAAATCAAACAATGCCCTGCTCTCTCTCTCTCTCTCTCTCTCTATATATATATATATATATATTATATATATATATATATATATATATATATATATATATATATATATATATATATATATATGGTGACCTTGGTTCTGGGAGGGTGGAGGTGAAGTTGTAATTGATACTTGTTCCATGCTTTTTTGAGGATCTCAGACATGGTGGGTCAATGATCACTCACTCACACTCACACTCTCTCTAAAATGGAAATGTTCCAACTCTTTAATCCGAGTTGCTATAGAGAGGTGTGGGGTATTCATAAGGCGAGCAGACATGGAAATGGGAGTAAATGGTGACTGGTAGCAAAATATTTTAGGGAAAATTACAATGACCTTTTATCTTTAATACAGATTTCCCCTTCACCTTTCAGAAATTACAATTTCCTTCCCTGAGATTCATAGTTTGATTGTACTTTCCCCTTCGTTATATGACAGTTAAGTCAACGAACAGCATTTGCTGATGTCACTAAAACTTTACAAATAACCAACTTTAACCTTTTGATTATAACACTAAAAAAAATATATTTCCACTCTCTCCAAAAAAATATAGTCCTATTGGGGTTAAGTTTTGGATAAAAAAAATTTTCAGTTGCTTTAGTTTCCCAATTTTACATCTTTAGTGTTTTTTTTTACTTTTTGATTAAAATTTATACTTCAATTCCTCTTGAAAAGGGGAGTCCGAAAATATAAAAATTATCATTTTTTCGGTTTTAGTGATTTATTTTCAAATTCGATTAAAATTTTATATTTTTGAACTGTTCTCTTCAAGAGGAACCAGAAAAATGTTCAAAAAAATTTACTATTTAAAAAAAAAAAGCAATTAAAAGAACTAAAAAAAATCATTACTCTAAAAAGTCAATAGCCCATATATGTGCGTATATACATGTGTACATTATGTATTACAGACTTACAATATATATTTGTGATAGAGGGAG
>BRYE01000002.1:8606948-8611948 GCA_030159115.1 Actinidia arguta var. hypoleuca
TATTTAAGGGTAAAATTGTTGTACCTCAATAAGATGGGGGAGCGGCCTTTATATAGGTGTATGATGGAGCTCCGTGTGAGGATATCTATGCGAGATCTTCGGATAACTATGCTTGGGAAGTATATCCCTGAGATACCGGAGTGATAACTGAGATTACCATGTAGAGAGCAATCCGCAATTGTAGGAATTATGATGGAGATAGTTTCCTTGTAGAGATGGAATCCTTGTGGAGGCGGACTCTAACCAGGTGGAGGAGTGACCAAGAAGGATTCTTGAGTAGGCGGAGTCCTTGTGGAGATAGAGCTCTCCTGGAGATGGTCTCTGGTTTGGCGACATAGACGACCTCACTTATCGACGAGCTGAAAAAAAGGCTTGTACACATCGATGAAGTGATCCATTAGTGATAATGCGATGGGCGACCAAGACTATGTTAGTATTATGGCGAAGTGATCTCTTGGCGAGGTACTTGTCTCATAATATCGATAGATGGATATTTTTTCCTACATCAGTAGCCCCCCTACTAGAGATGCCGAGGTGAAACATGTGGGATCTCCAAGTAATAGACAAAATAACAACCTCCTGACGATGTGGGCATGTATTAATGGCGTGTCTTTACAGTTGAACACGTGGACAAGGGTATTAAATGTCAAAATGACGTTATGGACGAAATGACGATGCATTCGGCGGGAAGTATGGCGCATTAATGATATTTTTGGCTGGAAAAGCAGTTTTGATCTTGGAACTCGAAACGTCGTGCGATCCTAGACGTTGGGGCGAATGGATTTCAGCCCTCGGTACTTTTTATAAATAGGGTGTCCCCCCTACTCATTTGTACTTTTTTATTTGTTCTATTGAATTGTTGCTCCTGTTCTAATTTTTACCTCACCTTCACTTGTGGTCGCCTCCTCGCCCTTAGTTCAGTAAGTGTTAAACTCACCTCAGTTTTTACTTATTCTTGTAATACATGTCCGGTAGAACTAACCTAGGAGACTCAAAAAACTCCCTACCTTCTTAGATATTCGACCACCTAGGTGAAAAATCATACATGACGGACGATGTCAATATGAGTCCTTCCTTGCCCAGGAGAGATTTTTCTAGTTCGGAGGGAAGTCCCCCGGGAATCTCCCTCCCCTTATTTGAGGAAGAAAACATCATGACTTTAGACGACTTAGATCGCCTTAAGGAGTTCTGTTTCATCCTGCCAAACGTCCAAATAAGACTTCTTGAGGTGGGTAAAATAATTAGTTGTGCTTGCCCAGGCGAGATGGCTTTTTATGAGGCCGCCTTTCATGATGGTATGGCTTTCCCCATTCATCCCACAATTAGGATGATTTTGCAATTCTACAACATTTGCCCTGCCCATCTTGTACTCAACACATGTTGAAGCGTCGTCTGTGCGATAATACTATCGCAAGCTCATAAGTATGCCATCTCCCTCTTCGAGTTCAGGAATCTGTTCAGCCTGAACAAGAATCCAAAATTGGATCAAGGATGGCTGTATTTTAAGGCGAGGTCGAAGAAGACCTTGCTCAGATGATATCCCAATAACGTCAAGGGATGGAAGAAAAAGTTTGTCTTCATCTCAGAAGATGGCTGAGAGTTTCCTGAAGGAGCACCTCGGGAAGGTCGGGGCTCCAACAGTCCTAAGATTGTGGGGAACCCCATGTTAGTCTCAAATTTTCTTCATTTTCCTTTTATACATTTATATATATATATATATATATATATATATATATATATATATATTCATTTTCCTTTTACATTATTTTTTTTATTTATTAATCATCTGATATGCTCTTCATGTAAACGCTGTAATGGGCTGCCCCGATTGTACGAGGGAGAGCTTGAAAAATTTGGTGAAGTGTCGAGCTAGATCGAGGAAAAAGGATTTTTCTCGATCCTCAACCTTCTCGAGTCTAAATCCTTCCATCGGAGCTTCGGCCTCCCTGAGCCCATGGCATCTCGGAATGGTGGCGAGGACCATCATGCAGATGATGCTCCCCCCCAATCGGGCGACGCGAGTGAGTCCTACCATTCCTGAAATTAACTGTGCTAAGGTAGCCCCTGCCGAGATAACTCATTAGAGTATATAGGAACAATTAGAAGGACAGATTGGATCCTATCTCGCCTCCCCGACCATATCTTATTATCTGTCTTGGGGGCAAGAGTCCTACCTACTTTAGGTGCCTGGGAGCCAAGCAACTTGAGCTCAAGCTCGCGCTCCTTGAGTCCGAGCTTAAGCTCAGGATCTATGTCAGAATCATGGCTCCCTTCCAAGCTCAGATCGGATGGTACAATCTTTATTCATTCAAATATATTATCTCTTTTTTAATCTAAAGTATGTGCTTGTTTTGAAGGAATGTCGAAGAGAATCAGCTTTAAGAAGCTCGGAGAGAAGGTGGAGAAATCCAAGAACGGGGGTTCGGTGGCGGGGCTCACCCCAACAAAGGGGTGGTTATTGGAAAGAAGCGCCCAAGGGATGACCCCGCCAACTCACCCAACAAGAAGGATAAGGCTGTTGATAGCCCCAAGGGAAAGGAGGCTGCCTCTGTGCCCAAGGCCAAAAAGAAGGCAACCAAGCCCCGTGATGTGGCGTGCTCGAAAGCCACTTCCTCGTAGAATCTCGGGGAAGGCACCTTGACCAACCTTGGTACCGTCCTGGGACCACAGGCCTCTATTCTTGGCAACCCCTCCATCGCCAAGAAGATATCACGGGGAGTGATCCCACCCGCTGACAAAGAGAAGGTGAAAAAGCTCACCTTGGATCAGATGCTCACCAATCTATTTCACGTTATTGGCTAGGTACTATCTCAATCCCAACCTTAATTTTCCCATTGATATTTTATTCAAGGCGTCCTTAAAAAAGTTATTTGTAGTAGGCGTTTGTGCTTGGATCCTCTCTGGTTGTTCAGAGTAAGGAAGCAGGGGAAGAGGTGTCCTTCCAGTAAGGGCGGGCTACTTCTCTGGAAAGCGAGGTATCCCGCCTCTAAAAGCTAGCTGGAATAGCAACTGGACGAGGCCCGAGCTCGGGAGAAGGAGGCCGCCAATGAGCTGGCCAAGTTAAAAGACGATCGAGGCGCCGTTGCCGACAAGCTAGAGAAGTTGGGGGTTTCAGTGGTGGAGCTTCAAGAAGCCGTGGCCCGAGCCAAAACATTTGCCGTGGAGGAATTCCAATCATCGTCGGACTTTTCGGGAGCAGTTGAAGATACTGCCTGTAAGTACTTCGGCGATTTGATTTTTGTAAACGGTAGTTTCACCGCCATCATCCCGACCTCACCATTTACCTAGAAGGCATGGATCTCGATCATGACCTGCTCGCTGAGGAGGATGAGGGTGAGGAGGAAGAGAAGGAGGGGGAGAACGCAAATAACGAGGAGAAAAACAAAGGCTACACTACCCTCTCCTCTTTGAACATTTGTATTTTATTTTTATTTTTTTACTTTTTTTATGAATAAAAATCTTTGTTCCTCCTCTCTTTTTTCTCATTGTACATCTCTTGATTGCACTAACGTTATTATGAATCATTTGGAACGAAGGCGACCATAACCTTGAGATAAATATTCGCGCCTCAAAATTTTAACCAATGACGATTTGAAATTGGCAATCACCATTGAACTTTTTGGCGAACAAAACTACCTTGCAAGGTTATGGAGATTCTCACATGGTGAAATAATTAAATAATCCACTTTATTGATCAAAATCCCTTCATTGTTTGAATCATTATTTGATTTCTCAATGCATGGGCGTCCTTGATAATGACGACATCCATAATGGCGATTAAGACGCCTTATCATATCGTAATAAATGGGCATTTTTTATAATTACGACATCTACAATGGAGATCAAGATGTCTTATCATATCGTAATGAATGAGTGCTCTTGATAATGGTAACATCTACAATGGCGATCAAGGTGCCTTATCATATCATAATGAATAGGCATTCTTGATAATGGAGACATCCACAATGGCGATCAAGATGCCTTATCATATTGTAATGAATGAGCGTTCTTGATATTGGCGACAATGGAACTGGCACTTTAAAAGAATGGCGACATAAATTTTGGGCGATAAAATCACCATAAAGATAGGCGATCATGATATAATTTTGATTAACTATACAAATAAAGCTTTTGGAAATCATAAGATTGGCAATGCCACATTGGTAAAGCGATCTCATTCTCATGGAAACCAGACGCATTACTAGTAATATTTCTTCAAGTGCTCGGCGTTCTAGGGGTGAAGAAGGGTTTTCCTGTCCATGTCTTCCAGCCAATAAGTTCCTGGTCTGGATACTTTAACAACCTTGTAGAGGCCTTCCCAAGTAGGACTAAGCTTCCTTGCATATGGTTCCTTTGCAGACAAAGTAACTTTTCTTAGGACTAGGTCACCTGGCAAGAAATATTTGTACTTCACTCTTTGATTTTAGTATTTGGCGACTTGGTGCTTGTAAGCTGCTTGGCATACCTCATCTTGCTCCCTCTTTTCATCAAGGAGGTATAGGTTGAATCTCAGCTCAACTTCATTGTTTTTCTTGTCAAAATTTGAGGTTCTGAAGCTCGGTATTCCTATTTCCACTGGTATAACAAATTATGTCCCATATACCATAGAAAACGGCGTCTCGCCAATAAGAATTTTGCTCGTTGTATGGTATGCCCAAAGTATGCTCGGCAAGTCTTCTACCCATTCACAGTTGGATTTTTTCAATCTCGTCTTCAAATTCCTCAGGATTGTCCTATTGGTAACTTCCACTTGGCCATTTGCTTAAGGATGACTAGGCGAAAAAAAATGTGGGACATGGCGTGGTATGAGCAGAATTTCTTGAATCCATCAACCGACAAATGATGCTCTTCCACATGAAATTCCTAGTATTTCTTTATGTGATCTTGGCAAGAGATTCGGCTTCTATCCACTTTGTGAAGTAGTCAATGGCAACAATCAAGAACTTCCTTTGTAATGAGGCTTGAGGTAGGGGTCCAAGTATGTCTACGCCACACTAAGC
>BRYE01000002.1:8614448-8616948 GCA_030159115.1 Actinidia arguta var. hypoleuca
CTTGGTTTGGGAGGAGATTCAACCTTCATGGCTGAGATGAAGCATTGTCTGGCCATTTTCTAATCATCCTTAACCTCACCTATCCCAGTTGAAGTGGAAAATTTCATTTTCAGGTAATAGGTTGAGGTGATTGCTTTTATTCCTCCTAGAGTTGGGCGACCTAGGATTGCATTGTAGGGCGAAAGACAATCCATAACAATGAAATCCTGCCATACAGTGGTCTGGTGGGGCTCTATTCCTAAGGTCACAAGCAGCTTAATCCTGCCAAGGGGGTGCGTCGTGTTTCCTCCAAATCCGACCAAAGGAGTGTGAAATGGATGCAGCTTATTTAACCCAATTTTTATCTTGTCAAATGCCGAGATGAACAACATATCTGCCAAACTTTCATTGTCAACTAGTATCCTTTGCACGTTAAAATTGGTTATGACAGCTAAAATGACCAAGGCATCATCATGAGGGAGGTGCAAGCCCCTCAGGTCGTCATTGGTGAAGGTATTAGGCAAGTGAGCTCCAGCTACAGGCGAGGAAAGGTTATAGACTTCTTCCTTTGCTCGCCCACTAGAGCTCCTAGCGTGCCTTTTTCGAGAGGAACTCAAACATCCTCCTGATCCAAACCTGCCATGGATCACTTCTATGTCCCCTTCGATTGGTTTATTGTCGCCAAGTCTCCTTTCTAGCGAGCTGGGAGGTGGGAAATTTAAAACATACTTCCTTAGATACCCCTTCTTGATAAGGTCAACTATATGTTCTTTTAATTGAAAACAATCTTCAGTGTTGTGCCCATGATCTTGGTGGAACTCACAATATTTGTTCTTGTTCCTTTTTTGAGGATTGGTCTTGATTTTTTCAGACCACTTGATGAATTTCTCATGCTTGATCTCCATGAGCACTTAGGCAATGGGAGCATTAAGAGGGAGCACTATCAACTCAAGGTAGCGAGGTGGAGTACGAAGACGCTTGTCGTTGGTTCATCACCTCAAATCTTGGTTTGGCCTCTTGTTCCTCACCTCGTCCCTGTAGTCCGTTCGCCTAGTGTAAGGTTCCTTCCTCTTGTCATCCCTTCCTCGCCTTCTTCGTTTAGCCTTGGCCAACTCCTCCACAGCAATATACTTGTTAGCCTTACTTTGGAGAGTCGACAAGGTTTCAGAACGTTCTTTGAGAGAGAATCAGCAGCTCATAAAATTGGCGACGAAGAGTCTACTCAAGTCGCGAAACGAATCAATGGTTCCTGGGGGCAGCTTTCTGAAGCAAGACCTCACCGATCCCTCTAGGGTTGTAGAGAAAGGCTTTATACATTACCTCGTCCGAATAACCTTGGAGCGACATCAGGCTCTTGTATGAATCTAAATGGTCCATAGGGTCAAGTCTTTCCCTCGTAGACTCCGAGATGGATTGGCAACTTAAATTTGGAGGAGACCTTGGTCCTCATTACCCTTTCCATGAATAAAGGTTCTGTCTACTTGATTAACGTCTCCGCAATGGTAGGAGTTGTGATGGAAGTAGTTTCTTTGTAGAGGTAGAATCTTTGTGGAGGTGAATTCTGACCAGGAAGAGGAGTGACCAAGAAGGACTCTCGAGTAGGCGAAGTCCTTGTGGAGATGGTCTCTGGTCTGGCAACCTAGAAGACCTCGCCTATAGGCGAGCTGGGAAAAAAACTTGTATACATCGGCGAAGTGATCCATTGGTGATAATGCGATGGACGACCAAGACTATGTTAGTGTTATGGCGACGTGATCTCTTGGCGAGGTACCTAACCAAAAAAAATTAAGAGCAATACCTAAATCAGATCGAAATTTGGTAACACTATAGTAGTTGAAAGAGGGAGAAGAAAGGAGGGAGACTTTGCGTACCGAATTCTGTTGTTTCTTCCTCCTCTTCCGGTAATTTTCTTGGCTTGATCTTTCTATTTCTCGTCCGGTATTCTGTTGCCGTTAGATTGTGCGGGACTAAAGTTAAAGAAGAAAACGAAATCAGGAGAGAGAGAAAGAGACGCAGTGTGAAATTCCAGAGGAGAAAAAATCCTGAGGGTAATAACGTGTAATCAAGTCGGTTACAATACATTCTAGGGAAGCTTCTAAATGGGTTGCTCTATTGCACCCTCTTCTTTTCTCAGTACCTCTTTTCTCGGTACACCATCTAAAATTGTTAGGGCTTCCTTTCTATTTGTAGAACATATCAATTTATCTCTAAACTACCCCCATCTTGACCCTTCAAACCGTAACCCTAGCACAACCCAGCTACTACCAACTAATACGTCCCTTGCCCTTCACCGCTATCCTCAGCCCATATAACTTCCCACCAACCATCATCACTGCCAGCCCGATAGTCTCTTCCTCAAGCTCCCTTGCTGCCAACTTTGCTAACGACGCATGGAGAGCAGTGTTCTAAAAATCGGCCGCCTAGGCCGCTTAGGCGGCGCCTAGGTGCTAGCCCCCCCCCCCCCCGGCCGCCTAGGTGGTGCCTAGGAGCTAGGCCCCCTGCCCACCCGTTTACTGTCTAG
>BRYE01000002.1:8646948-8654448 GCA_030159115.1 Actinidia arguta var. hypoleuca
TTTAGGATTCAATAACATAATGTCTTTTTTTCTTCCACACGTGCAATATTAAACGCAATATTCAAATTCAATACATAAAGTCAGCATAACTAGGCTCCGAGACAGAAATGTAACATAATGGTTTGAATATGATTTTCCTTTTTAGGCTGTATTTAGATAAATGATTTAGTAAGGGAAAATGAAATGAAAATGGAAAAGTTGAACAATTGGGTCTACTAACTTTTCTATTTTCTTTTTTTTTTTATTATTTAATCCAAATAGGCTGGTAAAACCTTGTAGTTGATTTCTCAACGTCACATGGATTTTACTTTCTTATTTATAAAACAATCTTGTATGTAGAGTAAATTAAACAGAATATTATTTTAAAATAATTTTGTATAAAATGAATAGAAACTGATTGTAGAAAATATACTAAAATAACAGTATGTAAAACTTACAGCAATTCAAAACAAAATACAGGAAGATCGAGGCTTGTGTTCAACACAATCTCCTTAAGATAAATTTTGCCCTCGCATAGATGCTTCGAGGTTAATGGGGTCCGTCTCTCAGGATGCAACGATTTATGTCTCACAGAGGTAGCACTACCACAGTGAGTCTGGCGAACTGGTTGTGGATGAACTCTCTCTTGAATGATGGGAATATGCAACGAAATGCAAAGTAGAAGGAGCGATAAAGTACAGAAAAATTCAAGTGCTAGAAACTGAGGGAAATGACTGCTTATATAGGCAATTTGTTGGTTATTCGAAAGAGAAACAACCATACTGAAAGGCTATGGGTTGCGACTGTTCAAAAGGGAAACGCCTCTATTCATGCGAAGGGGTAAATCGAACAAATACCCCTATTCGGGGATTAAAACAAGAACAGACACAATCTATCAGGTTTAAAACGTAATTACTAAAACTTTAATTAATAAAAAATTAAATAAATTTTCAATAAAAATATAAGACTGGGCCGGAAAGCCCAACCCAACCCAACCCGCACCCACGACCATGGTCCAAAACGGGCAGGCGGCGTGCACGCGTGTGGTGGTTTTGGGCCTAACCCACATAGTCTATAGTTTGGGTCCAATCCCATTCATAATTCCTTTCCTTTCAAAATATGAATACCCCTTGAGGCCCAACCCAAGGTGTAAGACATCTCTTTATATGACTACTTTTTTCCTTATTTTTTTAATGTAGGACTAAAATTACATAAGACATAACCAAATGCTCTACTTTTGAGTCAATTTTTCATTCACATATAAATAATATTGTTCAACCAAATACATAATCTTAATCCCCACATGAAAATAAATATTTTGCCTCTTGTACCTACTTAAAATAATATGTGAGTCCTACTTTAAATTAGTCTCAAAGTTTGTTAAAACTAATGTTTAACAAACCCATTTTCCAACACTTTTTTCCTCTACAAATCCTTAACCTAAACACAGCCTTAGTGAACTTGAGTGGGACATGCAACCCCATGGCAGCTAGGACAGTTTAATTCCCCGTGACATTTTTACAGACAGTTGGGGACAATGTCCGAAACAAGAAGATACAAGAATTCCATGTCAAACAATAACAATTTATGAATTGAATCATTCCAGGTTTGAAATTGCATGTCTGTAGAACAAAATAACAAATACAAATGATGGGTGTGCTCATGCAACACATCAAAAAATACCTTATCACGAGGTTGAGACTTCAGCCAGCTACCTACCTACAGATCTGATCGTCCTTGCGTTTCTTTCTTCATTGGAATTGGATACTTGAGAACAGAAAAGGGAAGAAAAGATATCAATTCCATGTAGACACTCCGATGACTATGAATAGCAGTACAAAGAAATGATGCATAAGAAATAGAATTGGAAAGACAAAACTCAATCAGTCACGCAAAAAAACTTACAGCCTCTGCAGTGTCCAAAGCGTTAATTCCATGCTCGAATGCGTAACTAAGAATTTCGTGAGCCTCTTTCTCTGTATTTTGTTCTCCGAATGTCATCTGAAATAAAGAAATCATCATCAAACTATCAGTACCTAACACTAGATTAGATACTATAAATTAGTAATACTTCATCCTTAAAGTAAGACCAAAACTCGATCAACCATGAAATAGAAATCTCCCATTTTAATTTTGTGAAAGCCGGAACTTACAGAGACCATTAGCCAAATGGATAAACACAACTAGGCAAAAAAATCAAAGTAAAGATGGTTAAATAAAAGAAGTAAAATTAGTAAATGAATTTACATGAAGAAAAATATAGAAGAAACTAGGCCAACACTTATCCTTATTTCTTTGTAAAATTTATTTCTCGTTATCTAACTTTTGAATAAATGCCTAAACTAACTTTTTTAAAGTAAAAATGTAAAAGTATATCAATGGATAATTTTAATAATTAATAAAAGTATTAAATGTTTTCTTATAACATTGCCTAATAAAACAAAATAATAAAGTGCGAGTTTCTAAAAGCAAACCAAAGCGGTCGCAAAACACCCAAAAAATGATTTTTTTTTACCACGGTTATCCCTTAACGAAGGCCTAGTTTGGCCTAGTTTTTTTTTTTTTAATAGATTTTTTAGTTATCTTAGTTTTTGAGTTTTCTCGTTTTTAATGAAAATTTTAATATTTTTTAAATATCTTTTAAGAAAATGAGTCTGAGAATGTACAATTTTTCACATACTCTAAATTTAAAATAATATGCATCAATCAAACACACCATTATGATCATGTTAGCTATGGCCTCCATTGCACATGATGCACTTCAACACTTCACAAACCAGCATAAGAGCAAACCATGCAAATACAAATTCAAATACCACCAAACTTTGTATTATTCGAAGCAAATTAATGCCACATACCATAACTTAATATAATATGTGTAAACCAATTCGGGTTTCTCAGTCATGCAACACAAAAAGCCATGCAATATATATACAATCCAAATGAGTCACCAATCTAATTTATTTTAGGTGTCAAACCCTAACCCTCCTCTCTCACTTATAAATACCCTCACACCCCATTCACCACTTCTCATCACAGTACACATTTGAGCTCCCACTATGGCTTTCACTTCTCTCTCTAGCCTTTTTCTTTCTTGTTCTCTCTCGTGGCTGTTCTGCCCAATTAGGGCAACAACAGCAACAAGAAATGCAATCGCTAGGGTTACGAGGCATGGAGCAGCACAGTCTCCGTGCCAAGACTGACTGTGGGCTCCAAAGCACCCATCCCCTCGAGCCCTATCACAGGATTGAGGTGGAGGGCTGAGTCACTGAGATCTGGGACCCAAAGTACAGCGTGGAGTTCTGTGTGCTGGAGTGGCGGCAGTCCTCCATGTTCTTCAGCCTAAGGGCATTCTTTTGCCATCCTACACCAGTGCACATCAGATGTATTATGTCATCCAAGGCTAGTTCTATATTTATGTGGAGCACCTATATATACTAGCACCGACTAAATAATGTTTCCTCACGTCTTTCTTAATTTCTGGAAATAAACATAACTTTTTCTTTCTTTCTTTTTCCCCCCATAAAAGTCAAGAAGGTTTGATTAATTTCTTATTTCATTTTTTAAGTTGTATTGTTGTAGCTTTATTCTTGGTGATGGTCATTACAGGTAGGGGTATTCAAGACACTGTGATCCCGGGCTGCTCCGAGACATACAAATCGGTTTCACAATCCGGAGAACAGGAAACGCAAAGAATCCAAAGATCCGACGGATCCAAGAGGGTGACATTATTGCCCTCCCCGCCAGCGTAGCCCATTGGGCCCATAACGATGGTGATACTCCCCTTATTTGCGTGGCACTAAACGACAAAGCCAACACACCAACCAGTTTGATCTCGACATAAGGGTAAAATTAAGTTGCATATATATAGAGGTGTGGAACCAGAACTTATGTTTAGCAGGTTAAAATTATACAATTCATACAATTTATAGAATTTAGGATAAATTATTATTTTTTTGGTGGAGTCAAAATTATATTTATGATAAATTATATTAAAAAATAAAAAATAAAAAATAAAATCCAGGGAGCTCAATTGACCTCACTTACCCTCCAGTGGCTCTGTCCATATATATATTTATATGGAGAGCACAAACTTGGATTAAATTTTGCCAATAAAAGAATTAAAGTAAAATATAATAAAATAATTATAAATTTGTCTGATCATCTCATTAAGCTAGCCTTAACTAAATTTAAGAAAATGAACAAAGTAGTAATTTTGATCATTCCTCAACAATGAAAGGGTCTTGCTTTTCTAAGCTTTTTTCTCTCAAAAATATTATATATATACACAATCCTATTGCAACACATGTAAGAAAAAATACGTAATAATTGCATGCAAAATGATGCAACTGAATGAATATATTAATATGCCGAGAAATGTTGAGAAATCATATTGAAATTTATTTGTGTTGGTGATTAATGTCGCCATTCATTATGTTATCAGAGATTCTACTTGGCCGGAAACCCTCGAGCCAACAACAAAGCCTAGGCAGGCAAGAGCAAGGACAAAAGTGTCGATCAGGCCACAAACAGAATGGCAACGTCTTTAGCAGCTTTGATGAGCAAATCTTGGCCAACGTTTTCAACATTGATATCGAGACAGCGAGGAGATTAAAGGGCCTAGATGAGAGGAGGGGCAATATTATCCTAGTCAAAAGAGAGCTTCGAGTGATAAGCCCACAAAATCAAGAAAAAAAACGAGAACCAAAGCGGGAACGGGAACAAGAACAAGAGCGACAACACAAGAGAGGACTCAACGGCCTGGAGGAAAACATATGCACATTGAGGCTTAGAGAGAACATAGCCAACCCTACTCGTGCTGATGTGTGTAATCCACGTGGCGGACATGTAACCATCATCAATAGTCACAACCTTCCTATTCCGTTATCATATTCCGGTTATTAACTTAGGGGTTGTTTGATAACTTAATTCAGCCCTTCAAATTGAATATATTAAATGAAATTGAATTAAGTTGGTTTGATAACCATATTATGTATTATTTAATATTTTAAGTGTCACTTAAAATGTAAGATAAAAACTTAAAAATTTGAAGTAACTAGATAGGTATTTAATTCTGACTAAATTTATAAATATATGTGCATAAGTATTGATGTGCACAAATATAACCCCACCACCACAAACATAGTCACCACCATTTCTCCACTACTGCTCTTATGCACCATTGCCACAACCACGATCAACCCTCCACCTCTTGCCACCATTGCTACTACTCCTATGAGCATCACCATCCCTCCACCACCACACCACCCTCCACCTACATCACTTTTTGCCCCTATTACTATTCCACCGTTGTTATACTGCCACAACCATCACATCACCACCACCGCCATCCTTATACTACCATTAATACAACCACTACCATCCACCACATTTGAACACCACCACTACCACCTCTATCGCCAATGCACTCTCCACCTACTAATACCACCATCATTCCCATCCTTTATCTCCTCTACCACCACCCATTTACAACCATACCCACCACCACTATCTGACGCAGACAGAATGTCACCAAAGACAGAACACGTCTATCTCAAGAAAATAAATCTAAAATCCACTAGGGCTCCTTGAATTCACAAGAAATAAAGAGAAAATTCTCTAAAAATTTTATTGATCAAAAATTGAATTGCCTTTAAAGTTACAAGATGTTTAAATAATAAAATAGAAATCTGAATTTGCGTTAAGCACGAAAATTAGGCACGAAAATAAGAAAAATTATATAAAAAAAAAAAATTGAGTTAATGCCTTAATCAGCTCCTACCCTACTTAGGAAGCATTCCCCAACAAATGGGATCTTATTTTGACTATTAGATTAAAATTTATAACTAAAATAATAATTACTAAAAACGGCAAAATTGCCCTTTTGGGAGGACAAATGATGGAATTTCTTCAAAAATCGGCATGGCTCATGGCCAAAGGCAATGAGTTTTGATCCTATCAACGATTCTATTCAGATCACCAAGTCTCACGCAATTCCGTCGTCAGTGCTGGTGATTCCTACTATCACTTCCCTACTTTTTAGATTTTCTACGCGCGGGTTTAATACGATCTCGCTGGTCAAGAAAGGCTTGAGTTGTCCGTTCTACATCAGTCCCTCTACTTGAAAAGAACTCGACCCCGAGTTCCCACTATCGGTATCATCCGGGGGTAATACTCATATAGATCAGCAACATTAAATGCAGATGAAGCACCCATATCCGCAGGCAATGTAACGACGAAAGCATAATTATTGATCTTCTTTACAATTTGAAATAGGCCATAATTCTTGTCTTTCAGTTTATTATAAGTTTTATCTGAAAAACGCTCCTTACGAAGGTAAACCATCACCAAATCTCCTTCATTAAAAATCTTTTCTCGCCTCCTCTTGTCAGTCGCTTCCTTATATTTTGCATTGGAGGCTTCAAGTCGCTGTCGGACTTCATCTTGCATAGTCTGGATGCGTTCAGCCATTTTCTCGGCTGCAAGACTGGTATTAGGGAGCTCAGGTAGTGGTACCAAGTCTAATGCGTGTTTTGAAAGAACACAATAGACGATAGTGAATGGGGACTAGCATGTGCTTCGATTAAATATGCTGTTGTATGGAAATTCAGCTTGGGACAACGCGATATCCCACTATTAGGCTTTTCACCAGAGATACACTGGATAAGATTACCCAAAGTTCGGTTGACTACTTCTGTTTGGCCATCAGATTGAGGATAGCTGGTACTGCTATAATTCAGGGAGGTGTCAAACTGCTTCCATAAAGTCCTCCAAAAGTGACTGAAAAACTTCATATCACGATTAGAAGTGATAGACTGGGGTACACCATACAGGCGCACGACTTCAAAAAATAGATTAGCAACTTGCGTAGCATCCGATGTTTTTATGCAAGCTATGAAGTAGGCCATCTTTGAATATCTATCAACCACCACAAAAACAGAATCCATACCTCGCTGGGTCCGAGACAGGCCCAATACAAAATCCATAGATAGGTCCTCCTAAGGCGCTTTAGGAACTGGTAGGGGCATGTAAAGGCCTGTGTTCTGCGATTGTCCCTTGGCGGTCTGACATATCGGGCACTTTCGCATGTGATTTCCTGCATCTCACTTTAATTGGGGCCAATAGTAATGCTCCTCCACCAGGGCCACAGTTTTGTCTCGCCCCAAATATCCTCCCATTCTCCCACCATGCAATTCCCGAATAACTTACTCCCGTAATGAACTTTTAGGAATACATAGTTGGGTTTCTCGAAACAAAAACCCATCTTGTAGGTGCAATCCTTCAATGGTTGTCTGACTCTGCTGACACTTTTCCCATATTTTTTCAAAATCTTTATACTCCTCGTACAACTCCTTGAGACAATCAAAACTAACAACTTCTGTTCACAAGGTCACAAGTAATGATGCTCTTCGACTGAGGGTGTCCGCCACTTAATTAGAAACTCCAGACTTATGTTTTAATGAAAAAGAGAATCGTTGTATATAGGCTACCCACCTAGCATGCATCCGGTTGATAGCAGTT
>BRYE01000002.1:8656948-8659448 GCA_030159115.1 Actinidia arguta var. hypoleuca
TTTACTATCTTTCACTTAATTTTATCTCTTGCTTTTCCCTTGCCTTTCTCTTTTTCCTAGAAGAAAAAAAAGATCCAATGTAGCAATAATTTTCTCTTTCATGAAACTCTGGAATCGAGGCATTGCTTGTTATTTTCTTTGGTTATTTTTTTTTTCTAGTCAAATTCTTAATTAAAACACAACATTGGAGTTTATTTATATCAAGTCAGGCATACGAAACATAGAATATGTATAATCCTTGTGGAAATGTCAGGGTGCAAGTATGATTTACCAAAAAGGGTAAAGAAGCTCTATCACTAATAAATTTTCACCCATGAAAGTATTGCTATATGTATATAATTTGAGGTTCTCAAATTAGAAATCCAATGATATTTTTAAGTGGGTTTGGTCCAACATTAATATGGATAGAAAAATTATCTTTTTATTTATTTATTTATTGAGTTTGGGTGGTCGATAATGTGTTGTAGTCCTTGAATACTACGTGTCTCCGAAGACTAAGAAAAATGAATTTTTTTTTCTCCACTGACATAAAGAAAGAGTTATTCATCTTAATTAGATGAATCGAAAATTTTAAATTTTTTTATTAAAAAATAATAATTAATTAATTTTATTTTTAAAAAAATAGAATTTAATGATTTTTATTTACTTTTTCGATTCTTCTAATCAGCAATTTTGTATAGAATAATTTGGCTCATTATTGATCATTTATTTGGAAACAAAAACACCCATAAAGATGCTTTCATTTACAAAAGTGCCATTGACACTGCATGTTTTATGTGTATGTATAGAAACAATTGTCAAGTCAATGCTTTATCACAAACTCTATCGTCGTAAAGTAATCCTCACGATATATGAAAAACTTGCTTTTTGTTTCATTGTCAATGAACAAATGATTCTTGCTTTTGGAATTAGAATTAAGCCGGTTTGGGTTAGTTTTTGTTTTGAGTTTATATAGTTTTTTTGTTTTTGATTTTTTGGTTTTGTAGTGAATTTTTTAAATATTTAATCAAAATTTTATATTTTTGAAGTTCCTCTTAACAAGAGGATTTTGAAAATATAAAAAAATTCATCTAATTAAAAAAAAGTCACTAAAAATAACATCACCCATTTTTACTTCAAAAAACTATGAAACAATAATTTATGTTTGTCTTTCGTGAACTTTTTTTTCAAATTAAGTAAATTTTTAGATTTTTAGATTTTTCTTGTCAAAAAGAATGAAAAATAGTATAAAATCTTAATCAAACTGTATAAAAAATCACAAAAAATAAAAAAACTCGAAACCCAAAAAACTAACCCAAAGGGGGCTTATATTTACTTGTTCTTCTATTTAACGGTCAAATATATCAAGAAATTTAAAATTTTCTCGTGGCTACTAAATAATAAATGTCATGTAATACAAACAAACTAGTGATCAAAACTCTTGTTGACCACCAGCTCTAGTTAGAAGGTCGTACCAAAATTCTGTGCTATCATCAATAGTAGATAATGAAATTTGAAATTGTAATTCATCATCTTTGACACCAAGATAATTTGATTCCATGTCCGATGTTTCCCCGAATATTTCGTGGTACCAAAAACTATCATCTATTCGAGAAAATAATGTCTCGGATTCTGCCAAGTTTTCATCCTTAATGGCCATGGTATTTGGTAACGCGGTTAGATCTGTGAACGACGAGAGTTCGTTAGAAAAGTCTTGGGGAGAAACCGGTGCGTATCCGAGGCTCTCAATTTCCGATTGAGTAGGGAAATCAAATTCTGTGGATTTTGATTCACTTGAAGAAGTGGAATCACATTTGGGTATGGTTTGATGGTTGTTTAGCCTTTTCTTCAAGTAGGTGTGCCACACATTTTTAATTTCGTTGTCAGTCCGGCCTGGTAATCTTGCCGCAATTGCAGACCATCTGAAAATTGAAAAAAAATTTGAAAAATTAGATAATTGCATGAGTTTTGAAAAGTAAGCTTTGTTTAATGGTGGTGGGCAATATTAAAGATTGTGCCTATCTCTAAGTTTTTACAAATTTAAATATTAAAAATGAACAAAAGCCAAGGAAGATTTGCTATTTACAAAAATGAGTAATATACTAATAATTGTTATTAGTAGGCCTAATTCAACTGTGATAATTATAGGAATGTTCACGCGTTCAGATTGCTGCGATATTAAAAGATAGTACAAGTCAAATTGTACCTACGTTCAATGAAATTTGAAACTGAACTAGACTTAACTTTTACATACATTAGTAAAATTGAACCAAGCCAAACCATAGCCCCGGTTTCACAATTTAGTGGCAGCAACAAGTGGTAAAGATTTTAGGATATCTGATTAATCTAATTTTTAATATTGGTTATCTAATATATATTACTCTTCCGTTTCATACTGTTGGTCCTCTTTTAGAAATTCAACTTTTTAAAGAACATAATTATTACATCTAATTTATATTAACTTTCTAATTTTACTCATGTAATCATCGTTTTTGACTTTTTGCTTTGGTTGAAATATTAT
>BRYE01000002.1:8664448-8671948 GCA_030159115.1 Actinidia arguta var. hypoleuca
AAAAAGAAGAAAAAAAAATTGAAAAAAAAAATAAAAAAATTAAAAGAGAGAGAGAGAGAGAGAGAGAGAGAGAGCGGGAGAGAGAGAGAGGGTGGAGGGGTAGTTTGGTCATTTCGCGTGGGGACATTGCAGAATGTGTCAGTGGGGGGTGGGAGAATAAGCCCTCAAAGAAAAAACAAACAAAATGAATAGGCCTGTAGTTAGTACAGTACTCTACTTGCATATGCATGTCAAACAATCTAATTTTTACTTTTTTTCAGTAGTGATTTTTTTTTAAATTAAATAAAAATATTTATATTTTTGACTTTCTCTTATTAAAAAAAAATTAAAAATATAAAATTTTGATTAATATAAAATTTTTTTCACTATTTCCATATTATCCTGAAAAACTCGAAAACAAGCAACTAAAGAACCCGAAAAAATCTAAACCAAACTGGGTCTTAGGGGGGATAAAGTGTAATTTTCCTGAAAATTATGTTACTGTCAAAGCATCCGACCATTGATGCTATGAAGTATCTCCATATTACCCCAACCTCATGTACAAAGGAAAGTTTTTATTGATGTGTTATCCATAGACTTTAGTGCAATCCACCTAATCAAATAAACACATAAAAGTTTAAAAATGGACCATAACTACAACATATAAAAGTTTTTGGCCATTGACAAAAAGTTAATAGAATAGAATACTTCTAACAAAAATAATATTTTAAGGCCAACTTTGATTTAGGTCAATTCAATTAAGTAATCTTTTCATTGTTAGTTAATCTTCCACATTTAATCACAATTATTTAAAAAGGCATACCCGACACCACCTGTACGTAATTAACTACGACGATTCATAACTAACACCACAAATTCTCATAGGTTTTCTCAACGTAAGAGCCTCGTAACGAATCATCAAAAATATTAATAACCTAATCACAATCCAGAATAACTCAAATTTTCTTATTATATTCCAGTTTATAACAACATTACAATGATTCGTAAATAACACTGCAAAAATCCATTACTTTCCTTATGATGCAGGTGCGTACTAAAACCTTCGCCATCTTTTGAACAATGTTAATCAATGCATTTGTGCACAAAATTATTATAAAATTTTGAAATCAAAAACAAAAATAGAGAGAAAAAAGCAAAACAAAAACAAAAGTGGGTTTTTACTCCATTATTGTTGACTAATCCACCTTTATTTAGTCCAACTTCATACTGTTAACTGGTGCTTTAGTCATCTAACTTTCTCCAGTCTTAAGGTATAATATCCACTAACCTTTATTTTTTTAATACCAGTTATTCATAATCAATGATTCTTGATGGCTTTCACTTTTCATCTTTGTTTGTTATGTAGAGTTTTATCTGTTAGGCAAGCTCTCCATTACGAGCCACCAAAGAAACACTATGACTTGTGGTCACTAAGCATGGAACTGTTAAAAGATACATTCAGTTATGGAAGTGTTAAAGTATTCTAAAGTAATTTTCCAAGTGGGAGAAATTTGAAAGAGAAAAACAAACCCTAACAATAAGAATGAAAGGATATACAATATATATATATATAAAATATATTATCAATGTGTGGTCTACATTTATTCTACGCGTGAGCCTGAACAGAGTTAAATCAGGACCGTACACAATAAAAATGGCTAATGGCCTGCAATTCTCTTCAAATTATGATACCAAATCGCTATTTTGATACACGTCGATTCCACATGACAAAGAGTATTTTCTACTAATCAACATGCTACAATTATAAAACAAGCACTGTGTTTATGATATTTAAAGTTCGTTATACTTCCATGAAGATTATACTTGTTTCTATTACATTCTCAAGATTTCATCTACCCTTAAATGCCTCTTTTTGTACTCAAATTTGTTTTTTCGTTCCTAATTAAATTTCTTCGCTATCACTGTCGCTGACCTTTCCCTATGCCTTTTTAAGATCATAAGTTTTTAGAGTGAATAGGCCATGTTTTATCGTATTACATTGATATTTTTTCGATTTCAAATCAATGGAAAGGCTGATATTGTCAGCAACTAATACTTTACGTGAATTGAATTACCAACCCTAATCAACCCTAATCGTTTCTAGATTTGCCTTTCCCTAACAAATCAGTTTGAGTTTTCAATTTCCAAAAGAATGCATAGTTGACATTATAGTACAAAGACTTTTTCCAAGCAATAGTCGACGTTTTATTATGCACATAGAGGTTAATTTATTTATATTAGTATGCATAACAAAAAATATATACAGCAGTAATCTACCGTACCGTATGAAGCACGTAAAGGGCAAGTGAATAGCCTCATCCATAAGCTTTAATTTGAATGCATCAAACTGAAGAGCAAGAAAGATCAAATGTATTAGGTAGAATCCACGTGCTGTGTAAGACTTACTACATTTAATTCTACTCCTGGAAAAATTCAATGCATATAATTGGAAAAAGAAAGCCAAGTCATGGAAGAACAACACGATATTCAGAAGCCATGTACCGATTGATTACATAAATTTACTACACCAACAGATGCAGAAAGTAATTTGCTCACAGTGGACTTGTTCATGATAACCATCAAACTAAAGCTAATCTCCTCGTGAGTATTCTTGTTCACGGTAATATATTTGTTCATGTATCTATATTCTCACTATTTCAAAGTACAGTACATAAATTAATAGCATAACACAGGATGAAATCTATCCTTGCACGCATTGCTCTTTTTAGCAGTCAAAACGTTTTTGAAAACACTTCCAAAGCATTCCCAAAATTCCTTCGTAATCATTGTCGTGCCGTGTCGTTCACCTTCCCCAAACTTTCCGCCAGTAATTTTCTAAACAACTCGTGCAACTAAATAATTTCCTAAAATGTTTTTCAGTGTGATTAGGTCAAGCCTTTCTTATAAAACTCGCATTCGGAGTATAATTTAATGTTTCAAATTTCTTGGAGTCAACCAATGCTTTACGAGAAAATAATTATCAACACAAACAAGTACATTCTATTCACTTTCTTTCGACATATTTACAAAACGTGTACTCAACATAGTAATATTTAGACTTCGCCTAGAGTTGTTAGTGGATTATGTGTATGAAGGTTTGTTTACGTCAAGTATGCTAATTGGTTTTGTTTAGCTGTAACCATATATAAACAGGAAGTGCACTAATCAACTATACCATATGTGATGTATGTCAAGATAAATCGAATACCCCGATATCTAGAAGATTTGAATGCATCAAACCGAAGAGCGAGAAAGATCAAAACTAAAAGGTACATCTACATTTAGTTCTACACCTAGAATAATTCAATACATGCAGTTGATATACTAGCAAAGTCTACTTCATTCGCTATTCGCATGCTAAATCTAAAGGTGCACAAACTAAGAAATAAAGAAGAATTTGCTCAAGATGGACTTCACGCTAACTGTTTATACTGATTACTAATGCTAAAATCCTCAGAAATAGTCTTAGTTTTTGTGGAAGAATAAAGCGCAACTACCTCCAAAATGGATAAGATAAGACATGGACAAAGTCAATAAGTAGACTATTGTTCATAATGTTAAGAGGATTCTCTATCATCTTAGAATAGTCATTAACACAGTCGATGGCAGTTGATGTGATCGTTGTTAAGCTTATTATGAGATTATGTTCTTTGGATTTTTTTGAAGATATTAATGCCCAATTTGATGTATTCATCAAGATATTGGCACACTATCTTGTATCGATTGACAACAAAAAGTTATATCACAATCCAATCGGAATAGTTCTAGTGTGACATATCTAAATACAACCCTACCGAAATATGGAAGCTCAGCCACTTGTTGCCAGTGTTCTAAAAATCGGCCGCCTAGGCGCTAGCCCCCCCCGGACCGCTTACTGCCTATCGCCTTTTAGAATACTGGAGCGGATAATACCCTAGAACTTAGAAAAAGTTCTAGAAATGTTGAAGTAAGAGATTTTCATGAAGAAGATTTTCTATCGAATCAGGAAACGGAAGAAAAGGGAGATGATAAGTATGACTTTGAGTCCGACAGAGAGAAAGTCTTGAAAGGATATGGAGAAGAAGAGTTAGAAACCTAGATTCTAATTTCTATGTATTTTAGAGATCTAAATTGTCATTTCTATCTTTCTCTTAATATTATTCAACATTAAACAGTTAAATTTTACTATTTTGATGTCATTTATTTGTTAGAATATGATATTTGGTCATTTATTATTATTTTTAATAAATATTAATTCTCTAAATAAATAACTAAATAAAATGCCTAGGCACCGTCTAGGTGCTAGGCCCCATTCGGCAGCCCACTTACCGTCTACTGCTTTTTAGAACACTGTTTGTTGCAACTTCCTTTGATCTACATAATTTTACGAAAGCGAATATCCACTGACACCAGACTTATGCCTAGAAACTAGGGGGAAAAAGAATAAGAACAATTTAGATGTGAACACTAAGGCTGTGTTTGAATAAGCACACCAGTACTTTTATGGTATAAATCATGGAGAAAAACACACAAGAAATGTTAATAAAATGAATAATTTGAAAACTTCCCAAAATCAAAAATTAGAGCACTAACCCAATTTGAATTGAACAGCACTTGGGGAAAAAATGAACAAAAAGTCATAATGGTTGAACAAAACAAACGTTTAGGTTTGATATTACTACCTTTCAACAGTGTTTTACTAATATAATGAAAATGTTGGCTGAATTTTTTAAAAAATCCACTAGAACTAAAAAACCTGGTTTCCCTAATTTTTGCTTTGAAGTGAACATGGTAAAACTTGAATTCAACACATCTACCATATATGGGGAAAATTAATGTTTTATAAACCATAGTCCTAAATTTAGATTTTAAGTAGATTCTATACGCTATACTAGTAGCTGCAGGAACAACCAGCAAAATTTTCAACACAAAGCAATTTTGTCAAGTTTAGGTGTAACCACCCATAAATACAACACTAATCTACTATACCATACGAAGTTTGTCAAGAGTAAGTAAATAGCCTCGTCCAGTAGTTTGAATGTAAAAAACTGAGGAGCAACGAAGATCAAATCTATTAGGTAAAATCCGTGGCGTGCGTGTAAAACTAATCATTAGTCCTAACACTGGAATAATTATATACATGTAGTTCAAAAACAAGCTACCTCATGTAAACACATGATATCAATTTACTGTCGTATGCCATATACTGATGTATAACATAAATTTAATACGTTAACAAAATGGACTTCTTCATGAAAACGCCAAGCCAACTTTCTCAGAAGTATTAATTCTTGTTAATGATTATATACTTGCTCCTATTCTTACATTCTCATTAATTATTTTATGTATGCAATTTGGTATATTTTTCATGATATTGGCGAACTATCTCATATTGGTTGACAAAAACAAGTTCTATCACAATCCTCGCTTGCAACACGAAGCCCAAACAGATAAACTTCCTTTGATCTTCTAAAATTTGGAAAGTAGAAGTCCACATAACACAACATTTATGGCTAGGGATGAGAAAACAAAAGAAAAATGATAAGCAAATTTGAGGTCTGAACACTTCAGCATACTTACAACTACATTGGATATAAGAGGAGAGCTAGAAAAAGTGAGAATTTCTTGCCTAGAGAGCTGGAGAGAACCTATGCGTTGGTATTTAGCAGGTGCCCGGTCATACGAAAAAAAAAATTCTAGAACAAACAGTAGTATCTACTACGAGCAGAAAATAATAGAGAGGAGTATTAATATGTTGAATTGATTATGAGGCAGCGCTTCATTATTGTTTTTGGCATAAATAATAGGGGGAAAACACAAGAAGTGTTAATAAATTGGAATAGAGGAAGTAATAATTAAGGTTCTAAAATTTGGTAAACTTATTTAAAAAATCCCCAAAATACAGGTTAGAAAATTGATGCTATTTGAATCGGCCAAAACAAGGATTAAAAAATTGATCAAAACGTCCTATATTGTGTGAAATTTGGTAAAATATTCCAAATTTATGGTATTTTCTTTTGGGTATTAAGCGTTTTGATTACCAAAAAAAATAAGAAGAATGTACAAGAAAGTTCAAGATGTATACCCAACAGGACAGGACAGACGCGGCCCTTCTAATCATATTTTATTAATCTAACGAGAAGCTGGTCGAATTTTCTGAAAATTCAGTTGAATGAGTTAAAATTACAAAAAGAAAAGAAAAGGAATCTGATTTTCAGTTATGGCTTTTAACTAATATAAGAAAAGTTGAATATAAACACATCTATCATATAAAGTGAATAAATCATGTTTTATAAACCACATTTAGTTTTTAAGAGACCATCTGAGGCTAAACTCAACATAGCATTTGTTCCATTGTGAATTCTATGGCTTCGTTTGTTTGCCCGGACTAAATGGGACTGGATAATGGATCCAGTCCAGAGTTGACCTGATCCCCTCCCATTCAGATCCAAGGAAAATAGTCATCGAGAAACATTGATCATTAAGACAGAGTTGACCTGATCCCCCTCCCATTCAGATCCAAGAAACATAATCATCGAGAAACATTGATCATTAAGACAGAGTTGACCTGATCCTATGACAAAATAATGATAACAACTTATGCAAAAGAGTAAGGTAAAAGGTACATAGAAAGTTTTCTTGAACATAATTGGACCCAATAAATTTAGAGTACAAATGTCTTCAATTGCTCTATTTCTTCATAGTACGTTTATTCATATGATCATTAGAGATTACAACTTGCAAAATTCACAATGCAACAGCAGCTACAGATAATTGTAATAAATCAAAAATACAGTTAAACGACGTTTGCGTACGCGATATAGTCATCTATGAGGAGTATCGCGTGCTATAACAGTGGCACTCTGTTGACTGGAACAGGCTTGAGAAGAATAAATATCTTGCGTGAAAATGAATTTACTAATCAGAGTACGTTTATGGGTTAAATCACACTCTTTGAAAGGGATGAAGTTATTTCATGCTCAAACCAGGATCATCTTCATTATCAAGATTTAGATCACTTGACTGCCTGATTTTCTTACCATCTCTTGATCCTGTTCTTCCCTCCCCTGAACAAACAAATTGCATTATGCTTGCAAACACTAAAAAATAAAATGTCTCTAACTCAATCATGTGCCCTTGAAGATTTTGATTGATAATGTATACAGTATACTCGTTGCTTTACAGTTAAAAAAACAGGAAGTTTTGATACTTCAGAGTTTCTGGTTGTAGAAATGTGCACTTACCGTCCATATGTGGCTAAGACTCTGTCCTTAGACTGACCTTGACCTAAATCAGCTTTTCCATCTGCAATGAATAGAAGAAAAATAAAGATGGTTAATAACTAACAGATGAAGGCAAGAATGCTTCTAGTTGTGTATCAACAGCAGCATAACCATGTCGTCCAACTCCTTGTTCTTCAGCCTGAACATAACAAAACAAAGTTAACAGGCAAACAATATTAGATCTACATGACTAGTGCAATAGTTCCTCCTTTCCCATCCTACAATTTTAATTATAATAGGGGAATCTCATTGGGATTAT
>BRYE01000002.1:8684448-8689448 GCA_030159115.1 Actinidia arguta var. hypoleuca
TGAGAATGAGAGGTCGGGTTTGCATGTTTTGAGGTTGAGGGTTGAGTTGGCACTTTGAGTGTGGGTGAAGCCCATGGCTACCCTGATGTCACATGTCTTGAAGCCAGCTCATGAGGTTTAGGTTCAAACATCAGCCACCAACCCACCCTTGAATCGGGAAAAGAAATCCCAGCTTATCTGAAACTTGGTGTATAACCCACCAAAGCCACAATAGAGAGAAGTTCTGTAGAAGAGGAGTCAACCAGTAAGTAACCATCTGAACCTTGGTCTGGTTGGTTAATAAGGGTGCTTAGATGAGATTGTTGCTTTGAAGGTTGATATTTGATATTAGCTTAATCTTGGGTAGCTTCTTGCAGTGGTTGAAAGTTGAAGCGATTAGTTGAAAACAACAATGGAGACTGGAGAGTAGGCATTGGTAACATGCCTAAGAAATGTCCATAGAAGGGGCCAACTCAGTGACCAACCATGGTTTGTTTTAAGAACCATACGAGGGATACACGTTCAAATCAATGTTTTTAAAAAATTGATATTTATAAGAGGCGGTAAAACTCTAACAAGTTTAGTGCCCGTGCACAGGCAATTACTAGTCATCAAATAGGAGAAATAAACAAATTTCAAATCAAAAACAAAAATATAACAAAATAATAATAGCCAACACAATCAAGTCTAAGCATCAATTGCGGCTCAAAGAATATGTATCGTTAAAATTTGTGAAGTGCAAGTAAAAATACAAGTGTTATTATCTTGTACCTGATTTTCAATGCCATGAAGCTCCACCTGAAGCTTCTTGCTCTTGCTCTTGAGAGATGCGAGCGTGGCCGCAGGATTGTACGAGGCCTTTTTCCCTGAAATTAAAACGAACAAAGCACGAAACGAAGAAATCGAACAATGTTGAGTTTCAGAGTTCGAATTTTACAAGAAGAATTAGAGTTTCTAACTGTTAGCTTCAGATTGCATGCTCGCCACCAACACCCAAAACGGCAATTTGAATTTGGCTCTAGATTTACGATCGAACTGAAAATTCAAAGTAAATCGTTATGTATCCCTAGGGTTTTCGTAGAGCTCGCCCGATTAGATAAGGCTGGAGTGGGATAAGTTATCCTGGGATTAGCTATCAGACAAGATGCCAATGTTGGCTTGTTTGGTATCACTCACAAGCTATAATATTGTTGGTGCCGTTTTTAGAAGTTCAAACAAGTGTTTAATTTATTTAGTTAAATAAGTTGTGATTAGTAAGGTGATCACGGTTCGAATTAGTTTAATTTTTTAAAAAATCACAAATGAAACTGTTCTTAATGATTTAAGAAAATCTTAAGCAAAAATCAAATCATTAAACAATTGAAATCAAATCAGACCAAACCAAATAGTATGGTTCGGTTCAGTTTCACCTTTTAAAAGTATAATACGAAAGTGCAAAATATCTAATAAAAAAATTGAATGCAAAAAATTTAACTTCTACTAGAAGCATGATTGATACCATATGTTAATTTAGTAATATCAAAAACCAAAGTGCAACAATAGGTTTCAAAATTACATTAAAAATATGATGGACTCAAAATTTGTTAGTAAAAAATACAATCTTAGACACAATCTGGGAATATTAATTAATAACTACCTAATATAATAATATATATAAATATAAATATAAATAATATTTATATATATTTAATAATATATAAGATTCGGTTAGGTTCAATTTAAAATCATTACCGTGACGTGAAATAGTAAACCAAATTATTAGTCTACAGTTTAAAATTTTATAATCGTAATCGAACCATTCTAATTAAAAATCAAACCAAACCAAATCACATGAATTAGTTCGGTTTGCACAGTTTCGCGGTTTGGTCAATATTTTTTTCTCCCCCCTACTGAATAGTGTTTGATGATATAACTGTCCAAATTGTCCTTTAAGAGTTTTTATGTAGGCAATTACAAATAATATAGACTCTTTTGGCCACCAACTTTTTAAGAATTTTAAATAAATCCGAAAAATCCAAATCCTAACATAAAAAGATTTTACGATTAAGTTGAAAACGCAAAGTAAGTGATTATTTACAATTGCTACTCAATCCCATTACTCTGCTTTTTTAAAATAAATAATTTAAATAAGTTTACAACTTCGAATCCCAAATCCCAAGTGTATATGTGTAATGGATATACATGTTGGAGCAATGACCGTTATAGTTCATAAATATGTTATCTATTTTGCATGCATATCAATATAATTTTTGAACCTAAACAATTGTCCGATTATCTATGATTTGCATTTTTCTTTTTTCTTTTTTATTAAATCGAAGAAGGTGTCGAAAGGTGTATTAAGGAAAATAAGGTTAAAAAGGTCAACTCAGAGTAAGGAAAAAAATTTGAGTGCAACGATAATACCATGTTATCATACTTGTGTGGTACCATCAACCAATAATATTATACTACGTAGATATAAGTATCTCACTATGCATATGTTGTAAGTGGTGGATTGAGTTGGCATGGTAATTATATTCAAATAAGGGCACGTGACTCTTAATTGAACAATATATGAATAGAAAAACCAAGTGTAGAGAGTTGATTGATATAACTAGAATTGAAAAATGCAAAGATATATTTTAATAAAAATTTAGGGTGCAAAATATAATTTTTCTAAAGAGTTTTATCATATGAAAAGTGCCTAGTTATTTTTTACTAAGCATTGTGGCAAAACTAAATGTGTAGGCTATTTTGACTTTTGATGTAGACTATTTTAGAAATTTTATTAAAATAAAGTAGCAAAAAAATTAATTTGATGAACTTAACGTGGATGCTCTAAGTTGAAAAAGCAAAGTGATTATTTATAATGGGTATCCAGAGCACAAAATGTCAAAAAATTTAATTTTTCAATAAATATTTCATAGTTTTCAATGCATTTTTATATTTTTTAACATATTTTTTTTATTATTTTCAATATACTTTTTGTGACACCCTAATCTTAGCACACGAGTAAATAGATAGGAGGTAAGGTGAAAATAATATTCTAGAGTTTCGTAGAAATTTTTTGGAGTTAATTTTGAGATCCATAACACATTTATTGATTTTTAAGGCGAATTAGAAATGATTACATGAATAATTTTTCTTGACATTTTTAATTCTATGATTAAAATACGTATAATTTTTTTAAAATAAATTGAGTAATATTTATTTATTATAGAATATTTTTTTACTACAAACACCAACTTATAGAAAATATCAATTGAATTTGAACGTATCTATATCATCCTATCATATAAGTAATCATGTCATATAGAAAAGAAAAAGAAAAAAAAAGGTTAGGAAAGCTTTGCTTATAAATAGGCATGAGCTGCATACAAAATTTTCATTGTCTTCAAAGTTTTACAAGTTCTCCGAATAGTCTCCCTAAGTTTCAATAGCTTCACTATGCATTGCTTCCACCACTACATCTCGATGGTTAAAGCTTTAGCTTATGAAACGTTTTTCAAGACCAGGGGACGAGCTTTGAAGTCTAACTTTTGGAGAACCTTAATTTTGTAGTTTTGTCAATCACGTTGTAAATATATTGTATTTCGATTACAATGGCTCTTGTGGACTTTTTGCTATTACTCTTCGCTTTTATTTCATAAATATTATGTTATGTGATTGTGCCAAAAATGAATTTATTAAAGGTCTCGGGTGAGAGCTACTCACTGACCAGTCACGATAATCTTACCTTCTGAATTGGGATCGTGATAGAAGTGGTTTCTTAACCATCACCCAATGGATATTGGTTAGAATTTTCTATTTAAAATTACTACCAAATATAATTAATCTGTTTTTTCAAAAACAAATAATTTAAACGAGTTAGTTTATAAATGCTAATAAATAAATAAAAACCATATTAAGTCCATTTGTGTAATAAGGTTCAATTGGGTAAAACAACATTAAAACGTGGACCCTTTTCGTTTATGAATATGGATTAGCTTTTCAACGGTCATTTCATGTGTTTCAACTTTTGAATCACTTTGCTTTCAAAAAGAAAAAAATTTGAATTTCATTTTCTATTCTTTACCGATCTCTTTTAAAAAATTTCAATTAAATTTAGAATATGCTAGCTTAAGGTAAAATGTTTAATTTAACATAGAACACTCCTATTAGGGAACTTAACTTTACCTAAATTCTCAAAAGGGGAAGCTTATGGTACAATAGATCCCTCTTTATTGGTATTTAAAGTCCACATTTCAATAATTAGTCATGATGGGTCATTAATAATCGTATTTTTTTATACAAATCATGACAATATTTTTTTTCTAATATTCAATAATATTATAATGTCTCTAAAAACAATTAATACAAAATAATTTGTAATCTAAAATATTTAAATATTTCATCTAACCCATCTCGTACTACCCGAACTTCCACGTGCACCTAAAAAATTATTTTAAATGAAGAATTATATAATATGACGAAAATATACTCAATTCAATAATAATTCAACGACAAATTTAAAAGAGCTCAACAAATTATCAAATCATGAAGGACTTCGTTACTGGTGGCCAGTCTCACCCACTTACCTACCTCTTTGGCTTTGGTTTGTTGGTCAGGATCTTGGCGAGCCCACTCAGTCAATGTACCAATTAATTTCATAACATTTTTAGCCATCATATAAAAAAATTACATATCATGATTCTAATAATATATCATGAATTTCAATATATAATACACATGCTTAAGATAAATACAAAATCGAATATTTTAAGAAAGTACTTTGAAGTTTAGAAAGCATATTATATATTTCTGATTATCTCAAATCAAAATTGAGATCATTAGATATATTGGTCTATCAACCATGAACAACATATTAAAATTTCATCTCAACCGAACATCATCTGACACTTGATTTACGTCCTCTCTCTCATAATCATTTTTTCTATCTCCCAAATATTTCTTTCCTCTGTCCGTGCTCTCTCCCCCTCTCTCTTGGCTAATCTCTCTCTCCCACTGTTTCTAGAATGGTAATAATTTTTTTGGTGGCCTCA
>BRYE01000002.1:8729448-8744448 GCA_030159115.1 Actinidia arguta var. hypoleuca
AATAAATGGGTGTTTGATATAGCTGAACTTAAGTTAAAATTGTTTATATAAAAACAAAAGTTAAATTTTTTTAAATAAACCTTTCAAAATTAATTATTTTTTAACTTTTATAAACTGTTTTTGATTATTTTTTCAGAAATCAACTTAAAAGCAGAAGTTGCTTTTAAGTTGTGCAAACGTGCACTGAGTTCCACCAAACAGTCTTTCTAAAACAAGGTGCTTCGTAAAGCTCAAAGTAGAGTCCCATCGCAATTTTTTTTTTTATCCTAGAAAGTCAAAAGCAGCTTTATTTAATATCTTTTCATCTTTAAAAGTTAAAAGCTAACTAATAAGATAAACTGTTTCCAAACGTGACTTTAGTGTTGCATAACATCATCGTCAACCGCCTATATATGATAAACAGAAACAAAGTTCTATATTTTGTGTGACCCTATTGCCAACGATATATTGTCAATTATATAAGCCTTAATGTGGTCCTAGGTCTATAAACTAAAATTATTCTCTCTATCAGATTAGCATTTTGCCATAGTATTGCAATCCGATTTTATTCTATCGCCACGTAAGTCTAGAAAAATTCTATTACGTAATCTAAGATTAGGGGAACAAAATCATTTCATTAGCATAATCTGGTTTAGTAGGTCTAAGAATATTTAAATTAATACAGAGTTCATAGGTGACACGTTGCGTTCGTTCGTTCGCTGCATCAATGATGACCTAATTTACGTAATGTACAATGAAGAAAATTATTAAGCATACTAATCATTATTTGATAAACTGCGTCACAATGATCAAATTTTATTTATAAATCGAGAACAGAGGGATTAAAGATTAATTAATAACAAATTTTTTTGCTTGATAGTGATATCTCTTATCATTATCATAGTCATGGAAATACACAACTGTCTGAATGACAAAGCTAAAAAAAATAAGTCATAATTCAACGGTATTATGGTGAGTATGTATGGTACTCGTGAAAACATTCAAAATTATTGTGACTAGTTATGAAATTATATAATATTAGTTATAATTTATTATAATTAATTACAAAAAATATAATTTAGTATGTAACGCAGACTTTGCCATGCTAAAACAGCCCCCCGTCTTGTTCCTCTATGGGGATTAATAAACCAAGCTTGTGTATATAACAAATGAGTATTATTAAGTATGATGCATTTTGTATAATGGGACTAACTGAACATGCGCGGTCGATGCACGGCATAAAATATATTATTTTTATTTTTTATATATATATATTTTTTAAAAATTATAAAATAAATCTTAAGATTTGACTATGAGAACAAATTAAATCTTACAGCTGTAATTATAACAAATCAACCCTTGTAGTTTTAATTCCATAACAATTTAAATCATCTGTTAATCTCTATTTACGTAGGTCTAACGGAGCCTATCAGTTTTCGCCCAAAATACACAAAAATAACTTTGTATAGTGTTATTCTCTTTTTAAAACCCTAATTGAACCAATTAACATAACCCAAATTCTCTATTTTGTCTTGTAAATTGGTTCAATTAAGGATAGCACTATACGACATGTTTTTGGTGCATTTTAGGTGGGAACCAATTTGTTCTGTTAACCTAGGTGGATGAAGACTGAAAAGATAGTTTAAATTGCTACCCAATTAAAATTAAAAAATTTATTACAGTTAAAATTATAAAGTTTAATTTATTCCATGGTTAAACTCTGGAGTTTTTTTACGTAACTCTCTCTTTTTTTAATTTTTTTATATAACAAATTGACAATTAACACTCGGATCTAAATTCTAGAGCACTTCATTTCAAAAATGGATTGTTATGAAGCAGTCTCTGCAACAAATCTTAATTTCAAACTGCCACAAACAATCTATACACTTCAAATTTGCACTTGCACGTCAACATGGTTTTTTGTTTCAAAAAAAAAAAAAAAAAGTTCCCACTTAAAAATTACAAAATACAAAATTCAAATTTGCTCATCGTTTTTATAACTTATTGTTAGGCTCATCATTTTTGTTTGAAATCAATAATTTTAATTTAGATAAATGCAAATTTTTGGTCTCTAATCACCTCTTGTGTTTAGAGTTTGATTTTTTTATCCGCATCATCAATACTGATGGGTCAAAACCACTGTTTTAGGCGATTCATCTCACTATTTTAAGCAATTAAAAGTAAGGGATACACTTTTCTTACAATCCCGCAAAACGTGAAGCTGATTGCATAATCAAACTTTGTCGTATTTGTGTTATAGGTTTAGGGGGAAAAAAATAAAAGAAAAAACGAGAGCAGATAATGCCATGATACAAAGTGTTGATGCCACAAACATTTACTGTTTACTATGATGAAATGACTAATTTGCCCTCAAAACAATATTCAATATTCCTTTGTCTTTTGATTTGTGTTTATCGTGAAAGGGAGATTGGGTGAGAGATTGAAAAGTGCAATAGATCTGCGTCCATACTTCATAGAGAGAGAAACAAATATATTTGGTTGAGAGAGAGGAATTTTAAAGAGAGAGGAATTTTAACATATGTAGTTGAATGAGTGTAAATATGTCATATGCAATAGAGTGGTGGGGGGATTCTGCTCGGACCCCATTAAGTAATTTGGGTAAATTTCAGATAATTATATTCATCTCTTCAAT
The DNA here is from genome assembly GCA_030159115.1 of Actinidia arguta var. hypoleuca. Lineage (NCBI taxonomy): Eukaryota > Viridiplantae > Streptophyta > Magnoliopsida > Ericales > Actinidiaceae > Actinidia > Actinidia arguta. Next base: position 8,732,081 of record BRYE01000002.1, read on the forward strand.
AGTTTCTGAAATAACATTGTATTTTTTATGTATGAAATAATTGTTAAAATTCTTTTAAGGAGCTAATTTTTTTTTAAAAATGACAAAATTACTTTTAAATTTAGTGTTTTTAATTTTTTTCTCAGTACATCAATTAAAATTAATAAAAATTCTCGTTTTTTCCCTTCAAAATACCATTTATTTATAAACTATCATATTTTATTTTTTTATCAATAATAACTTAAAAAACAATTAAATTTATAAAATAGTTGAATAAATAAGGTTATGTTAATAAAAAAAGAAAATATCTATTAATTCTAATTGTTGTGTTTAGAAAAAAAATATGATTTTTTAAAAATAAAGGTAATTTTATCATTTTTTTATTAAAAAATTATCAAAAAATTTACTCCTTAGATAAATCTTAATAATAGTTTCAAAAAGTAGAATAAAAAATATTATTTTAAAAATTACTGAAAAAATATCATTATTTATTAAAAACCTTAAGGTAGGTAAGTGAAATTTACCCTAAAAAAATTTAGGGCCAGCGAGATTTATTTGGTACAAATAGAATCGTCTTAGTCTAGAACAAAATTTGCACTTATCTGTCTGCCACTTTATAGTCGGACACAGTAGAACAAGCGAATCAAATCAGTTCTAATTCAAAAATCTCTAAAATTCTATTTTGAATATTTAAAATAATATTTTAAAATTAAAAAGTATTTAATTTTTTTTACTATTCATTATAAATTGAACTCACATTTTTATTTTCATTTCTATATATTTTAAAACATTCAACACTTTTTTTAAAAAAATTTAAATTATAAAATTTAAAAATCTAACAAAATATATTTAATATTAATTTTATTTTAAAGGTCATATTATATCTTTTTAAAAATTTTAATTTTATAAAAATTATAATTTAAAAATTAATTTTAATTTTATAAAAATTATAAATAATTAAATAGGAATGAAACCTTCCAAATTTTAGGAGTGACTCTATTTTTTAAGCTCTAATATAAAGATGAGTTGGAGCTTAAAATTTTTATTTTTTTTATCTATTTTAAAAAAATGGATATGGGTTATAGTTCCTCTTAGCCGCTGTACTGTGACAGAACCAGAGAAACCCAAACTACAACGATGAAGATAATGGTGGCGATCAAGCAGGTTGTCGATTACGCCGTCAAGATCCGGGTCAAACCCGACAAGGTAAACCCAATTACCTCCCCTCCCAATCCCATCCCCAAACTTTCCCCACTCAAATTCTGACAATTTTCTTATCCCCAATTCACTCAGACGGTCGTTGAGACAACCAACGTGATGATGTCGATGAATCCGTTCTTAGAAATCGTCTTGGAAGAGGCGATTCAGTTCGGGCCTCGGAGGTGGTCGTTGTGAGTATGGGCCCTCAACAGTGCGTCGACACCCTGCGAACTGGGCTGGCCATGGGCGCCGAAAAGGGGGATTCACGTGGAGACCAGAGAGACCCTTTTTCCGCTTTCAGTCGCGAAGCTGCTTAAAGCCCTAATCGATTTGGAGTAGCCAGAATTGCTTATTATGGGAAAGCAGGTTTGTGGGTTTGTGCTCTTGAAATCAAATTCAATGTGTATGATTTCATTCCAGTATGTACATTTTACTCGTGTCTCTAACTCAATATACTACTCATTTTCAACTCAAATTTATGTTTAAAGAATTTGACTATTCATTCTACTTTTTAGGTTCTGTTTGGTTACACGTGGATTTTAAGTTAATGGATTTAGTATTTCGCTTTAGCTATAGGTAGTTTGTAAAACTATGTTGAAATGGAAATTCGTGTATGTATTCCTACACAGCTACAACGTAGGAAGGATTTCAAATTAGTCTTATATTAAATAGTCATTTCAAATCTATTATGATAAAGCTTCAAAGGTCAATGTTGAAATCTATATATAAAATATCATAGCTGAATTTGAGATATTCAAGTTAAATAATTATGTCAAATCTCTTCATTTAAAATCCACGTTTATCCAAATGAAGCCTTATATTTATTTGCATAATAACTTAATTAGTGTATTTTTAATATTAAAAATGCTTTTAATAATTAGCATGGTTAATATGGAAATGATGGTGGAGATAGTGGGGATAGATATTGGGGTTGTGTGATGGAAGATGTTAGAGAGGATCGAGGGTTCCAACTTACAACTAATTGGTAATAGGTGGAGTAGCTTCTAGATTATATATACTAAGCTTGGGTGGATTATGTAAACAATGTGGCACTAATACATCTAACACTAACAGAAGAGAATCAAGAGTTCATCATCACTATGATCTATTTTCATGCGTAATATGTGTGGCCCAGTCTAGCCTATAAATAGAGGGCTCACTCAACACAAAACCCACATCAACACAAATCCATAAACAAACACTTGAGAAATTTCGGGCCAAAGCAGGATGTTTTTATTGGTGGAGCTTTGGGCTCTACAACTTGTGCAAAGTTAGTTCAAGTCAAATGACAATTAGTCGGGTTGTTGTATTCTGGACGAGACAAGTCAAATGTGAAGGTCTGCACCGGAGTCTAGGCTTTGCTAACTGATGCGGAACCCTAGGATCAAGAAGAACCCAAAACCCCGACACACAGTTTGATGTTCAAGAAACTGGGTGTCCTACTAAACCCCTAATCGACAAGCAACTAGAAACGTAGATTAAAGGACTGAATTAAAAAGAACGCCACAAGTTACCTTGATAAGTTAATTCCAATTCGTGGTGTAACAAGAAGAAGATGAACTTCTCTCTCAAGCAAGATGTCAGATCTTGATCAATCTCCAAAAAAAACTGCCTCTCCATCTTCTAAACAAAGCATTTATAGGAAACCCTAACCTAAACCCTACTTAATTAAGGCCCAACTCGAATTGGGCTTAAACACCTAAATAAAAGGAACTAACATCAATAAATAGGCCCAACTAAATAAACATAAAAATAAATTAAGCCTCCACTTCCAGCCCACACACTTGGATTGAATTAATGGGCTGAGCCTCCACTTCCAGCCCACACACTTGGATTGAATTAATGGGCTGATCTTCATCTTTAATATTTCCATTGAACCCATTCTTGATGTCTATGGCTGGTCCACCAAGTCTGTCTTCAATAAACTGGCCCACAAAGCTTTGGAAGGCGGATGTGAGCTTCTTGGCCCGTGACCTTGTGATTGGCCCAACTGGTAACTTGATCTCATCGCCTTTGATAGCACCATCCTTGCCCGTGCTCGCATCAATCCCTCCCTCCTCAAAAAGATTCGTCCTCGAATCTGCATCAAAAGGAGAAAGATCAGAAACATTAAATGTAGCAGAAACTTGATACTCACCTGGCAGATCAATTTTGTAGGCATTGTCTCCAATGCGTTCCAACACCTGGAATGGTCCATCACCGCGAGGATCCAATTTAGATCTCCTTTTAGTTGGAAACCTCTCTTTGCGCATGTGCACCCAAACCCAATCACCTGGTTTGAACAAAACTCGCTTTCGCCCCTTGTTGGCTTTTTGGGCATACATCCTGTTTTTATGCTCTATTTGCTGTCGTGCCTTCTCATGTATAGTTTGAATCATTTCAGCTTTTTGTTTTCCATCTAGGCTAGCAATTTCATTCAAGGGCAAAGGCATTAAATCCAAAACAGTTAAAGGATTAAAACCATACACAATCTCAAAAGGTGAAAACCCCGTAGAAGAATGCACAGTTCGATTGTATGCAAATTCAATGAAGGGTAAACAATCTTCCCAAGTTTTTAAATTCTTTCCCACCACTGATCGCAACAAACTACCCAAAGTCCGGTTGACCACTTCAGTTTGGCCATCTGTCTGGGGATGACAAGTAGTAGAAAATAGCAATTTGGTACCCAACTTACCCCACAACACCTTCCAAAAATGACTCAAAAATTTAACATCCCTGTCAGACACAATGGTCCTAGGCATGCCATGCAATCTAATCACCTCTCTAAAGAACAAATCAGCAATATTTGGAGCATTATCAGTTTGGTGGCATGCAATAAAATGTGCCATTTTGCTAAACCTATCTACCACCACAAAGATGCTGTCTCTACCCTTTCTAGTCCTAGGCAAGCCTAACACAAAGTCCATAGAGATATCAACCCAAGGCACGATAGGAACAGGTAACGGTGTATATAACCCATGTGGCATAGATTTGGATTTAGCTTGCCTACATGCAATGCACTTAGAACAAATTTTCTCAACATCCCTACGCATGCGTGGCCAATAAAAATGTTCAGACAGTATATCCAAAGTTTTATGCACACCAAAATGACCCATTAAACCTCCACTATGTGACTCACGTACAAGCAATTCCCTCACAGAACAAGTAGGCACACATATTTGATTCCCCCGAAATAAAAACCCTTCATGCCTATAAAATCTTTGAAAAGCAGCATGTTCACAAGCATTGTATACCTTACCAAAATCAGAATCTGTTGCATACATCTCTTTAAGGTGCTCAAAGCCTAACAACTTAGAATTAAGTGTAGTGAGTAAAGCATACCTTCTAGATAACGCATCAGCAACAACATTATCTTTACCTTGCTTGTAACGGATCACATAAGGAAAAGCCTCAATGAACTCTACCCACTTGGCATGCCTTTTGTTAAGCTTTCCTTGGCCCTTAAGGTGTATCAATGATTCATGGTCGGTGTGAATGACAAACTCCTTTGGAAGAAGGTAATGCTGCCATACATCCAACGCCCTCACCAAGGCATAAAACTCTTTATCATATGTGGAATACCGCAACTGCGCTCCATTTAGTTTTTCGCTGAAGAATGCTATGGGGCGCTTCTCCTGCATCAACACAGCACCTATACCAATCCCTGAGGCATCACATTCAAGCTCAAAAGTTTTGTCAAAATTAGGTAAGCACAATATAGGGGCAGAACACAATTTTTCTTTCAAAGTATTAAATGCTCTCTCCTGCTCCTCTCCCCACCTAAAACCGACCTCTTTTTTGATTACTTCAGTCAAAGGAGCTGCAATAGCTGAAAAATCTTTTACAAATCTCCTATAAAAACTGGCCAAACCATGAAAGCTCCTCACATCAGTCACACTCTTAGGCGTTGGCCATTCTTGAATAGCCTTTACCTTTTCAGCATCCACCTCAACTCCCTTTGCACTCACAATGAAGCCTAAAAATAAAAGTCTATCAATGCAAAAGGTACACTTATTCAAATTGGCATACAATTGTTCTTTCCTTAGAACCTCCAGAACTAATCTAACATGCATGGTGTGATCATCTAGAGTTTTGCTGTATATAAGAATGTCATCAAAATAAACAACCACAAAATCTCCAAGGAATTCTCGCAAAACGTGGTTCATTAATCTCATGAAAGTGCTAGGTGCATTAGTTAAACCAAAAGGCATAACCATCCATTCATACAAACCATATTTTGTTTTAAAAGCAGTTTTCCACTCGTCTCCCAGTTGCATCCTAATTTGATGATATCCACTTTTCAAATCAATTTTGGTAAATAAGCATGACCCATGTAATTCATCTAGCATATCATCTAATCTAGGAATAGGGTGGCGATACTTTACAGTGATTTTGTTGATGGCACGGCAGTCCACGCACATTCGCCATGATCCATCCTTTTTGGGTACCAATAGGACTGGTACAGCACATGGGCTAAGGCTCTCTCGCACATGCCCCTTTTTGAGCAACTCATCAACTTGCCTTTGAAGTTCCTTTGTCTCCTCTGGATTACTCCTATAGGCTGGCCGGTTTGGAATTGATGCTCCAGGCACAAAGTCAATTTGATGCTCAATGCCTCGCAAAGGTGGAAGCCCAATTGGAGTCTCTTCGAGAAAGACATCATCAAATTCCTGTATAAGAGAAATAAAGACACTAGGCAAACATGGATCAAGATTAGTCGAAACCAATAAACTCTCTTTAAATCTTATCGCTATGAGGGCTCTCCTTCCCATGAAAGCACTCTTAAGATCTCTCTCTTTTGCATAAAAACTCATTTTTTTGTCACCCTTATTTTCTCTCTCACTCTCTTTTTTCTCTCCTGCACTTCTCTCATTTTTTTTCTCACTTGTGCAGTCACTCACCATTGGGCCATTTAATGGTTTCTTGTCTCTCTTGGCCTCCTTTCCCTGTATTTTTTTCTCCTCATAACCCGAACCCCCTTTGGAAATGCTCACCATTGTAAGTTGATCTTGGTACACCTCCTTGGGAGATAGAGGTGCTAAGGTCACATTTTTATCATTGAAGCGGAAAGAATACCTATTCTGATACCCATCATGTGTCACCCTCCTGTCAAATTGCCAAGGCCTACCCAACAGCACATGGCCCGCATGCATGGGCACTACGTCACATGACACCTTATCAACATACCGCCCAATTGAGAAAGGTACTACAACCTGTTTTGTCACCTTAACCTCTCCACTATCATTCAACCACTGCAACCTATAAGGTTTCGGATGTTTCTCACATTTCAACCCTAACTTCTCAACTAAGGTGGTGCTAGCTACATTTGCGCAACTACCCCCATCAATAATCAAAGTGCAAACTTTCCCTCCGACCAGACACCTAGTATGAAAAATGTTCTCTCTCTGTTCTACACCCTCCTCTTTAACCTGGGTGTTAAGGGCACGCCTAATAACCAAGGATTCACCACACACAGCATATTCAACATCGTCAGCATCTTCTAAGCTAGGCATAGAATCACCGTCAGATTCAGATTCAGACTCTACCTCCCCATTATCCCTCAAAAGCATAGTCCGTTTGTTTGGACATTGTGAAGCAATATGCCCAACCCCCAAACACCTAAAACATTTAATATCTCGCTGCCTACTATGTGAAGTTGAAGAATCGGTGGTACCTTTGTTTGTCACAGCAACTACGTTGCCTTTGTTGAAGCTTGAAATCTTATCTTTAAAATTAGAAGGCTTACCACTCGCTGCCTCCTCTTTCTTTGACCACTTCGAGGTCCAATTTGGTGTGTAATTAGAAGATTGTTTTGCTGCCCCCCTCGCCTTGAGCTGCCTTTCCACCTTCATTGCCATATTCACCATCTCTTCAAGCTCTATGTAATGTTGCAACTCCACTACGTTGGAAATTTCCCTATTCAAGCCGCTAAGGAATCGTGCCATGGTAGCCTCTCTATCCTCCTCAATGTTTGCCCGAATGAGCATTATCTCCATCTCCTTGTGGTAATCTTCAACTGACATAGAACCCTGTGTGAGCCGCTGCAATTTCTGGTGGACCTCTCGGTAATAGAAAGAAGGCACAAACCTCCTCCTCATGACAACCTTCATCTCGGCCCAAGTATCAATAGGTCCCTCTCCAGTTCTCCTTCTTGTAACCAACAACTGATCCCACCATACCATGGCATAGTCTGTGAACTCCACTGCTGCTAATTTTACCTTCTTTATCTCAGAGTAATTGTGACACTCAAAAATGCGCTCCACTTTCCTTTCCCACTCCAGATAAGTTTCAGCATCATTCCTTCCCTTGAAAGGAGGAATTTTCATTTTGATGGAATTTATGTTGCTGTCAAGCCTGTCAAACCTCTCCTCCCTTCTCGGCCTATCCTGGATGGAATTAGCATCATCCTCTCCTCCTGTTTGTCGTGACTGTCTAACCTCTTCTAGTTCCCCTCTGATATTTGTCATCTCTCTTCCCCACCTTTCCATTTGTTGCTGCATGGCTTTCAATGCAAACGCAACTTCATTCATGCCTATTTCACCACTCCTGTTATCGTCTTTGGACATGTTGGAAATATTTATCCTCACAACACTCCCTCGCGTGTTTACTCTCAGTACAATGTCACTCCACTCGTGTATCACTCTAATATGGCTTTTACCCTCTTCTGTTCTCACACACTCTGCCTTTTTTCACTCTTGCTCACTTCTTGAAGTTACACTTCAGAATCAGATTCAACCAATCAAAGATAGATCAATTGCAAAAATTATGGAAACACAATCAAGAAAAAAATTTAGAAAGAGAACAAAGCAAATCAGGGAATACGAAATAAAGAAGATAACCAACCAAGACTCAATCAATAATGTGAAGATAACCAAGGGCTAGAATTCGCCCAACAGAACAGCAGAATTCGGAAAAACTTCAAACAGTCTTAACTTTTGATCCGACCATCGGATTTAAGCCCATAATATATCAAAATGACTGGCTCGATGAGATCTAGAAAGGGTAATGTACGTGGTCAATTCCCATGCAATGGATCGTCCAGAAACACTGTTCAAACAGTCTTAATTTTTTTCTTTTTTTTTTTTTTTTTTTTACGAATAAGAAACGGAGAAACGTGAAGAACTACGAAATATATATGAAATAAAAGATAGATAACCAGAAGCTCTGATACCAAATGATGCGGAACCCTAGGATCAAGAAGAACCCAAAACCCCGACACACAGTTTGATGTTCAAGAAACTGGGTGTCCTACTAAACCCCTAATCGACAAGCAACTAGAAACGTAGATTAAAGGACTGAATTAAAAAGAACGCCACAAGTTACCTTGATAAGTTAATTCCAATTCGTGGTGTAACAAGAAGAAGATGAACTTCTCTCTCAAGCAAGATGTCAGATCTTGATCAATCTCCAAAAAAAACTGCCTCTCCATCTTCTAAACAAAGCATTTATAGGAAACCCTAACCTAAACCCTACTTAATTAAGGCCCAACTCGAATTGGGCTTAAACACCTAAATAAAAGGAACTAACATCAATAAATAGGCCCAACTAAATAAACATAAAAATAAATTAAGCCTCCACTTCCAGCCCACACACTTGGATTGAATTAATGGGCTGAGCCTCCACTTCCAGCCCACACACTTGGATTGAATTAATGGGCTGATCTTCATCTTTAATATTTCCATTGAACCCATTCTTGATGTCTATGGCTGGTCCACCAAGTCTGTCTTCAATAAACTGGCCCACAAAGCTTTGGAAGGCGGATGTGAGCTTCTTGGCCCGTGACCTTGTGATTGGCCCAACTGGTAACTTGATCTCATCGCCTTTGATAGCACCATCCTTGCCCGTGCTCGCATCACTAACTATAGAGGCTTTGAATCTCCTTAAACAAAACAATATATCTGCCCCTGCCCCTCAGTCCGTTGTGTTTGTATTACCACTATTGTTTCTAAGTAATAGTGGAAGATGTGTATAATCTTTTTTAAGATTATAATAGAGAAATAGGATTTGTAAATTAAAAACTATACTTATTTTAACAAAAAGAAATAGTGAAAAGTAAATATGGAGGCTCGTCCCCATTTCTTTAGTGGGTCTCTATATTCGAGACTCAAAGTAGCATGTGATGAAGAGGTGAGGCCACCATGGACGTTAGAGAGAGAGAGAGAGTTCAACATCTAGCCGACCCTCTCTCCCGATTAGATAAAGTTGATTGGTGAGGACATGATTTCACCTCTAGGATTGTTTATCAAATATGGGATAAGGGAGAATATATCAAACATAGGCCTTAGGTTGCTTTTGTATTTATGGGTTTGAAATGAAAACAGTTGGCACTAATTATTCAATGAGAGTAGCTCCAACTTAGATTGGGTTATATACATAAGTATTTTGAAATTGGGTTTGGGAGTTTTGTAATGATGAATTTGAGTGACTATATAATAGGAGCGATTTAAAATTATTTTTACTTAGGATTATAGATATACAGGGATCCTAATAACCTACATCTCTTCTACCTCTAATTCATCTTCTAGTCTAGTTTCATAAGCCAACAATAGCTAAACCTATTTTTTTTGGTGAAATTGAACATTTAATCCCTTCTTTTGAATTTCACATATATCCAAATGAAGCCCTACATGCATACACAGTTATGCAGGCAGCAGTATAATAGACTATTTTGTGAGATAGGTTTCTTCTCGAACAGCAGTATATACTAATATTTTATTTTTTCACTTATGTAGATGCATACATACGCATATGTAGAAATACATACATATTTATGTCATCTCCAACTCTTAATCTTTTCACATCAGATTTGATTAATTTTTTTTTTATCTAAAGTGTCATTGGATAGGGATTTGGGACCATCTTAATCTTTACTCTTTTATTTTATATTTTTCCTCAAATATTATTGGAAAATTCCCAACAAAATCCCAAAACCACTTTTAATCCATTTTAATAAAATAAAAAAACATTTCCATGCCTTAATCTTTTTAATATCACTAGATTTGAGTAATACTGTAACCATTGGAGTTTGGTGAAAAGGATTTAGTTCATCCTTGATTGGATAAGAACTTGATCAAACTTTTATTAATGGATTGGAGCTCATATTTTATCCTTTTCTCATCAAACTCAAATGTGACGAAGGATTGGAGATGCCCTTACCTACAAATAATTCAGTTGGAGTGGAGTTGCTTGTTTTATTCTAGAACGATTAAGTCCACATGGAACTAAATTGAGACTAGGTCTGTTTTTCCTTTAATTAGATTTACCATATCGAAGCATACTGTTGATGGTTTGGGTTTGTTTGGACAGGTCTGTTTTCGTTGATTTCTTTACCTCTATGATCTTGGAAGTATGTTTTAACAAAATATTTGAAGAGTCTGTGAAATTGAAGTATTATTTCCTGACATCGAGATTCTTCCATAGGCCATTGATGATGATTGCAAACAAACAGGCCAAATGGTGGCAGGGCTTCTAAACTGGCCACAAGGGACCTTTGCTTCTAAGGTACAGGACGCTAAAAAGTTGTTTTAATTTTACTTTGATTTCTAAGTCAATTTACTGATTTATGAACTGAAGTGTCCAAATTATGTTATTCTGTCAGCGAGAGGAAAGCTAATTTAATTCTCACTATCACTTTAGCACCTAATTTTTACAATTCTTCCCTTGGCTCTTAAGTATTCCAATTCTATTCTCTTCAAGCTCTATACTTGTGGACATGGCTGCTTTGCCACTTCTTATCTCTCTGTTGTACACAGCCTAATTTTTCAAACTAGCCCTGTTCCTTAGCTAAGAGATATGCAGCTTTGGACATTTTTTGGACAAAGCAGGATTAGGTTTGTATCCAATCTACCCTATCAAAGCATCCGGTGTTGGTGGGCCATGGGCGGGCAATCACTAATGGTTGACCTTCACCACTAAATTGATTCGGACAGTAGCCACAGTGACTTGGGATGTTTGTAGAATTAGAGGGTAGAGGGGTTCCATATTTTGATTCTTCACTCTGAACTTGAATACATAATAGGGGAGGTGAAGTGCAAAGTTGAATTTTTATTACATCGCTCAGTTTATGAAGTTAAAAAAGAAACTGACAAAATTGTCCTAGAATCAATGTTCATTCCCCATCCCATCTTGGTTCCAAATTTTGCCGACACTGTTTTTGGGTGAATAAGCCTCCATTAATTATCTCATGCAAAATGAGTTTTTTGTTTTTGTTTTTGTTCAAATACATTCTTATTCTTGTTTGTTTCTGTTTCACCTGAATCTTGGTAAAGCTGTAGCTGTCAATTTGTAGTACCTCCAACTTATGATATGTAGTCAGCCTCTAACTTGGAATAACATTGTAATCTTACTATTTGACTTGATTCCTTAGATTATGCTGTTCCATATTTTATTCACTCAAATTTTATTGAAAATTGAACATTTTTGAAGTTTTTGGTTATTCTTTTATCTGTTATTTTAATCAGGTATCTTGTCTACCGTTTAACATTCACCGTTGTATATGGGCTGTTGAGTCTCTTCTTTTTGAACTCCTTTCCGTTTTATGTGATTCCAAAATTAATTTGTCCAATGCTTCATTTACAAGCACTTAGCATGCATCTGTGGTTAATGATATAACATCTCATTCACAACTAGGTTTATTGACACTTGACATTGTCTATTCAAGTTATGATATTCTAATTGCACCATCGATTAACACCAAAATTACATTTCTATATAAATTTAATGTAAAGTGCTTTAATATATTAAAATATTTCGAGAATGTCTCTAACTTGTTTCTTCATGTCCATCTCTTGTCTAACAATGTTTTTGTAGTCCATGTAGCTAGTAAATTCTAGGAGATTGCATTACGCAAGTACAAATACTAAAAATGAAGTCATTCGTGCATTGTTTCTTGTTCTCTACTCCGCTCTCTTCCCTGCTCTCATTTACTCCCTTGCTCTAAAATTGATGGCCTGTACTTTATTTATCTAAGTTTTGTTGCCGTGTATGTGGTTTGTTTTTCTGAGATGAACACTGGGAACTCTGTGAATTATTTTTCTTTTCTTTTTTATAGGGCGTACTAACTACAATGCTAAGTGAACAGATATTATGAAGCTATACATGTTTTGATTGACAAACGAAGGACACACGTGAAAGGATCATCTCATGTAACGGAATGATGAAATTCTATAGCTATGTATACTTTAATAATTAATGAATTGCTAATTTCATTC
>BRYE01000002.1:8759448-8761948 GCA_030159115.1 Actinidia arguta var. hypoleuca
ATTTATTTTTTCCACTTTTAACAGAATTCACTTCTCATTAGATGGATGAAAGGTGGATGTGGTTGTTGTTGTTGTTGTTAAATATCTTATTGTAATCTCCTAATTTAGCTGAATGGAACCAAGTTACTAAAAAGAATGTTAAATTTAGTAAAAGTCAAGGAGGAGTGGGGGGAATTGTCCAATTGAAGGATAGTCATGAAAAAGACTAAGAAAGATAAGTTATGTTGGCAAGATGGGTCATAACTGTGAGGAAACAATCAGTTGTTACGTGAAAAGGCATCATAAGAAGCTAAAATGCTAGGAACATTATAATGGTTGGGCAATATAACAAGCAGAGAACCAAAGTAAAAGTTCTTGTCAAGGTCATTTTTTTTCTCTCTCTTGAATATTCAGCTGTTTCTTACTCATCGTTTTTTATTTTTGATATGATTTTTATCATTTCTTTTCTTTCTTCTTCCCTCCTCCTCTCCACTGTCTTCATCTTCATTTTTATGATTGTTTTTCCATTTGATCTTCCTGTTCTCTTATTTTTTAGGAGTGCCCTAGACTTTCTCATCTTTTGTTTTTTGCTAGATCATCTTACATTATTCATAGAGCTCCTCTTTTCATTTTCATTAACCCTGATTTTGTTTTTTTTCTTTATTTTTTTAATACAATCCTTTTGTGAGACCAGCTCTGGCCTTCCCCCTGCATTATATATCTGCTTGGTTTAACTGCAATATTTTCATTTGTTTTGTTGATATGTTTTGCATCTGATAGGTTCAATGATTATGGTACTGATGGTGGGCCTGCAGCAAAGGAATTGTCTCCAAAGATAGCTGTTATCCTGAAATATCTGAATTCAACGTTGGGGCCGGATGAGGCAGGAAAGATTGATATTAGGCTCCCATTTTTCTTTTTCAGTGTTCTCTATTTTCCTGATAAATTGAAGTCACGCCTCATCTTGTTTCAAGTTTAGTTATCTTTCTAATGTGGTGATAGTTTATTCAGGTTACGCATAGACAATTTAGACATAGGTAAAGAAACGGGCACCAATGTTTGGATTGCTAGGCAGGTGTTTAAATATCACGACGAGAAGTGGCTGCCGGCAACATCAGCTTTGTATTGTTGACTCTATTTTTATTTTTTTCGGTCCGTTAGTTAATCGGGGTCATGTATTTTTTCTTAACCCTTACAAGTTAATTGTTAAGCCCTTATTGTGGGTGTTAACTTACTCTTCGAAATATGTCTTGTGTTTTCTCTCTATGCTACAAGTGCGAGCGGCGTTTAGTCTTTTTTAACACTGTGTTTTGATTTGGTCGTGAATTTTATATGCTTCATCTTCTACCAAAGCACTGTATCGACGTGCCGGCACGATCATTGTCTATGTTTCTTATTTTTGATCCGGTAAAGGAGGCAATCAGATCTTTATTTAGTGCTTGCTGAAATCGAAAGTGTTTGTATGGTTTCCTGTAGGCATTAGATGGGGTGCTTGAACGGTGGAATCATGTAGTCACAAACAGTCCATTTTTAGTGGTGGGTTTTCAGTGATTTTGTTTTTTTTTAGGAAGAGTTTAAGGTGAGAAATAGAAGCCATGGGTTGAGTCTTTCTTTCTTTAGTGATATATATATATTTTTTTAATTTTATCAAATTTTTATATTTTTAATTTTTTTATCAGAAGGAATCAGAAGAGTATAAATTTCTGATCGAATTATAAAAAATTATAAAACCAATAAAGCTATGAAACCACATTAATTAAATTAGATAGTGAAAAAAAAACTTTCCCGAACGCAACCTGTATGAAAGCTATATTTTTTTTATATATTTGTCTTTCTGAGATCTTCAAAACAAGAAACATATTAAATATGAAACTTTGAAATTCATAAATTTTATTGATCTCTCTTGAGTTTTCTAACAAATATAGGTACTTCTCTTGTAATTTTAGAAATAGCACTGACTTTTTTTATTTTTAAAACCAAAGTCAAGATTTCTCCCTAAATGTCATTTTTTTATACAAAAATGACAAATTTGTCCTTTGATTTAGGACTTCTAATTTTTTTTTCAAGACACCCAATTAAGATAAATAAATATTCTCTTTCTTTTTTACACTCAAAATATCATTTATTTATAAATTACTTCATTTTTATTTTTTAGCAATAGGTATTTTTTTTTAAAAAGAATTGATTTAAGTTTATTTTTTTAAGTACTCTTAATAAAAATATAATTAAAAAAATTATTATTAATAATTTTTTTTAAAAAAATATATCTAAATATTTTACTTTTTAAGTGCTCCTAATTTAAATATACTTAAAAAGTATTATTTTTTTGTAAAAAGAAAGAATGTTTATTTATCTTTAATGAGTGTATTGAGAAAATAATTTTGAAAGCCCAATATAAAATGACAAGTTTATTATTTTTTCACAAAAATGAGCTCTAGGCAGAATCTTGACAATAAGTTCAAAAATAAAAGAAGTCAATACTATTTTTAGAACTTCATGGGAGGTGGCAACTGTATTTGTT
>BRYE01000002.1:8769448-8771948 GCA_030159115.1 Actinidia arguta var. hypoleuca
ATTCAATATATTTGACTGGGCCAACAGTGTCCAATATGGAAAATGCTATGGGTACACCACAAATGCACTCCATGATGAGGTGTTCACACCTCATTGGGGTGTCAGTGAGGTGGACCCCACTGACACCCCAATGAGGTGTGGACACCTCACTATAGGGTACAAGTGGGATGCATTTATGGTATACCCAATGAAGTGTGGACACCTCACCATAAAATACAAGTGGGGTGTATTTATAGTGTACCCATAGCATCTCTCGTCCAATATATATCCCAATTCTCTAGAGAAAATGAAACTAAAAACCTGGACTGACTGTGACTATGAAAACGACCCAATCTTGTGTACAAATAGTCAGATCCACAAAATGTAATAGAAAATTTTTTTTCGTCCCTCCCCTGACACTACGCCCCGTTGTCCCCCCTTGTCTCCTAGCGAATTACCATTTTATCCCCCTTCCTTTATTCTTTCCCAGAAGCCCTCCTTCTTTTTTATTTCTTTTTTAGTTTTGTTTAATTATTTTTATCAGTTTTCTTTTATAAAATTTATTTTTTTCTTTATCAGCTTTATTTTTATTTTTAGATAAACATTTATTTTTATTATTGTTTTCAATATTTTGTTATTTTTTTAGTTTTTATGTAGCTTTATTTCTTTTCTTCTATTGATTTTATTTATTTTTTTTATTAATTTTTGATACATGTCAAAATTTCATCCACCATTTAAATTAAAAGTGAAAATTATTTTAATTTTTTTTCTTACTCTAAATAGGTCTAAAGCCCAATTTGAACTTCTTTTTTTTAAAGATTTTTTTAGTTACTTTTATTTTTATTTTTATTTTTTTCGTCATTTATAAAAAAAAATATTCAATCAATATTTTTTTATATTTTCTAACTCCTATATCAAAAAAGGGCCCGATAAATTTTAAAAAAATTACTAAAAACAAAAAGATTTCCAAAAAAATAATTTCATAAAGAAAAACTTATAAAAAAATAATTAAACTAAAAAAATATCTGAAAAAAAAATTGTTTGTGTAGGTGGGGAGAGGGAGGAAGGAAAAGGGAAAGGAATTTCAGGGGCACAAATGTTTTAGCCTTTAGAGATCATACGTCTTTAATAAAGATGAAAATTTTTCTCCCACCTCCCTGACAAACTAATGAAAAAAAAAATTGAAAAAATTAAAAAAAAATACAGAAAATCGAAAAGGGAGAGGGGGGGGGGAGAGAGAGAGAGATTTGGTTTAAAAAGATAAAAAAACTAATAAAAAAAATACAGAAAACTGAAAAGGGAGGGAGAGAGAGAGGGGGGGTTGGGGTGGAGTGGGGGTAAAATAGTAAAATCATTAGGGAGACAATTTTCCCCCCTATCAGAGGGGGGTGAAAAACAACTCTCAATGTAATAATAGAGGGATCAAAAAACTCAGTGCCCAACTGGATGGTTTCGAAATGTCCCAGATCGTTTAAGTCTTCTATGTTATTTATTAGGTTTTTGTTCTCCTTTTTTTGATACTTGAATTTCAAGAAATAAGATGAGTTGGACCTGATAAGTGGTATCAGAGCAAAATTAAATCTGTTGTAAAAAATTGAGTCAATTGTCAAGTGTTCGATTGTTGTGATCCAGGATGTGTGTTAAAATGTCTCAATTTTCATCCTTTTATGTTGTCTCTAAGATTTATATATATTTTTAATACCTGTGTTTTAAGAAGAAAGATGAATTATTGGGGCCTGACAAAAATTTCATTATGGAAAATGCATTTAACCCAAATACATTTACAAACGTATTCGTAGTATGGGTAGCGTGGAATAGAGTATATTTTTGTGTATACAAATAATGGTGTAACGAGTATTGTTTCATAATAAACACTATTTGAAAATCGTACTAGTTGGGTAGATTGGAGTAACAATCTCGTGGGCCCGATAACCCGCATGTAGGTTTAATGGATGAAATTGAAAACTCACGGGGAGATGGTATTCCCAATCCCATCCCTAGGATTAGAGAGAAATTGACAAGTTTTACCCTGATCCTGATGTAAACAGACAAAGCATCCGCCAGTGCTCTCTACCTCTTCTTCCTCGCTTCCTTTACTACCCTCCTAATATCTTGGTCCAAATCACCCCGCTATCCGCCAAATCAATTGCCGACCATTTTTCTGTCAACATCTTTGTCTCTCCCATCATTTGTCTCCATCTAGATCACGAAGCCCGATAACGCGATAAAAGATTGGCACACAATTTTCGGCCATTGGATCCAGGATCCCAACCCCCAACACCTTTCTTTCTCACCGTGCTTGTGGTGTAGTGAAGGGTTGAGAGTGATTATGTTGGGATTCAGGCTCTGTTTAGCACCAATTTTTTTTAACTTTTTTTTTATTTTATTTTTTGCTCAAAATAAGTAAAAAGGCCAATCAGAAGATTTTGTTTTTTTGCTTAATTTTACCTAAAATAAAATTACAAAAATAAAAAAATTAAAAAAATTTAACCTTTTTAATAATAAACTTAAAAAAACTTAA
>BRYE01000002.1:8794448-8799448 GCA_030159115.1 Actinidia arguta var. hypoleuca
GAGAAAATCTGTTTAATGCACCTTTTGTACAGAATTAGATGCTTATAAGAACTAAGTAGGTTATATTTGTTTCGCCGAAAGAAGGGTTTAAATATCCGCAAAATTAGTAAAGAAAACAAATTATACACAAACAACAAAATATATTTGATGTGGAATAATTCGAACAAGCCCTGCATCATAAGATATTCCGAGCAAGGCACGTTGCCCAAAGGTTCCAAACACACCTTCCTGGTCGCCTCATAATATTAATAAGTTGAGCTCCATTTCGTTTACATATTCCCTCCAGATCGCCATAAGGCGAGGTGATCTATCTTGCCCGAGGCAGAGACGTCTCCTTAAAAACTTGATTCTCCAAAAGGACATCATCTCCATTAGAGGTCTGTTATCACAAGACTCCTGTACCTGATTGGAGTCCACCTCCATGAAGTGTTCCACCTCTTAATAGACTCCAACTCCACAACGATGCCTATAATTATGGATTGATCACCAGTTGGCAGCCTCCTGATTAATCTCCAGATTTAATTGGGATATCCTCACATGCTTATCCTTCCAAGGAACTCGCCATGATACACTGACACGGCTCAGAACTCCCGTCTATATAAAGGCCGCTCCCCCATAACCAAAAAGGTACGCTCAACACAGGCACCACATACGCACTTATTATGGTGCTCGCCCATAATTATTTCCTCATCGCCTTGGTCTGATTCATACGTCGGAGGAGTTTTGAGCGGCCTCACCCCGGTCGATTACTTTTGCTCGTTGCTGTGTAGGTCGCCCCAGTTCAGCCGAGGTCCAGCACCGAGGCCGAGGAGCAATTCTGACTGTTGGGAAAGCACTCCCCCATCCTTGGAACGCTGAGCATTTGAAGAAATATTTCCAATGACAATCAGCTCGCCTAGGCATAATACTAGGCAAAATAATTGTAATAATTCCCCGATTATTCCAAGTAATAAAATTTCTCCAGTTTATTTTGGACATCGCCAATTGAAGGATGGAGGTCGCCTATTCAAGATTGCCGGTTCATTAAAAAATGACGGAGGCATCTCACTCATTCAAGATCGCCAGTTCATCGAAAGATGACGGAGGCATCTTGGTCGCCTATTCAAGATCGCCAGTTCATCGAAAGATGACGGAGGCATCTTGGTCGCCTAGTCAAGGTCGCCAGTTCATCGAAAGATAATAGAGGCATCTTGGTCATTCAAGATCGCCAATTCATCAAAAGATGACGGAGGCATCTTGGTCGCCTAGTCAAGGTCGCTAGTTCATCGAAAGATGACGGAGGCATCTTGGTCGCCTAGTCAAGATTGCCAGTTCATTGAAAAATGACTTGAGGTATCTTGCTCGCCTATTCAAGATCGCCATTCATTATTTAAAGAAATACCTTGCTCGCCAATTTAAGATTGCCAGTTCATTGAAAAATGATCTCTTGATCTCCTATCCTAGGTCGCCAATATTCAAGAACTAAGTAAAAATACACTAGAGCTAAAGAATTCACATCGCTAAAATTGCCAAAAAGTAATATTCATTCAAAATTGCAAAGTAAGAAATCGTGACATTTACATTCAAATTTATATCCAAATTACATTTTACATCTATGATAAAGGGGGAGGGTTGCCGTCGCCTTGAGGATTCGCATCTCCTTTTTCAACTGTTTCCTCCTCACCTCCCTCCCTTTCTTCCACATCCTCTTCGACAAGCAGGTCGAGATCGAGACGCATCTCCTCTAAGTCTATGGCCAGGTTGGGATGGTGGTGGCGGAGCTGTCGTTTGCAGAAATCAAACCCTTCGCCAAAATACTTCGAGGATGCACTTTCAACAGCCTCGGAGAAATCCGACGAGGATTTAAATTCCTCGACAGCCAACCTCCCGGCACGGTCCACTCTTCCCCTCAGATCCTCGATCAGAAGCCCTGCCTTTCCCAGACTATCGGAGAAGGAGTCCCTTTCATCCTTAAGTTTGGCGAACTCGTCGCCAACCTGCTGCTCCCGAGCTCACGCCTCGGCCAGTTGTTGCTCCAGATCGGCGGATAACTTCTGAAGATGGGAAACTTCAGTATCCAAAGAGGCAGCTCGCCCCTGTTGAAGGGATGCCTCCTCGATAGTCTCCCTGCTTTTCACCGCCATAGAAGATCCGAACACAAGCGCCTGCTACAAACAAATCTAATCAGATCAAACCGAGCATATTTAACAAGGATAAAACAAATAGAAGTTAGTATCAAAATAATACCTGGTCGAGAGCCTGGAAAAATTTTGAAGCAGCTGGTCCAGAGAGAGCTGCCCCACCTTCTCTTGATCTGTAGGAAGGATTACTCCTCGAAGGATCTTCTCGGTCACGGAAGGGCTCCCCAGAATGGAGGCCCTCGGACCAAGAGTTGTACCCAATGAGGGCGAGCTCCCCTCCCCGGGTCTAGAAGAAGGGGCCCTAGGATGGCTTGCCGGACCAAACTTCTTTTTGGGTTCAGGTATGGGGGCTTGTCCTTTGCCCTTGGAATCATCCCCGGATTTCGCCTTCTTACTTGGCGAGTTGGGAGGTTCTTCCACCGGGCGCTTCTCGCCAATAACCACCCCTTTCGCAAGAGTAGGAGCAGATTTTTTGGAAGAACTCTCTCCTCGGGCTCTCTCCACCTTCTCGCCGAGCTTCTTTAGGCTAATCCTCTTCGACATAGCTGCAAAAATAAAAACAAAAAAGATATATATCAGACATGTAAAAAATAATCAACAAGGATAGTAAGGATTTATACCATCCGATTTAAGCTCGGGGGGTAGCTCAGAATTCGACCAGGATTCCGATGTCGAGTCCGAGCTCGATCCCAAAGCTAATTCTAAGATAGGATCTCAATTTTTCCCCCTGACCATCTTAATAAAGTTAAGTCGGGAATATGAGGAACAACCCTCCTCAGTTCTTCCAACAGTCCCTAGGTATTCTATTGAGTCCTCTCGAGGGTGGCCGTCTTGAAGATGTTCACCACGGGAAGAGCGGGAGTCACCCGCTTCACCCGACGTCGATGACGCTCACGAATGCTCGCCCTCTGTTCCTGATGCCGTAGAACCGGGCGAGCTGAAAAGCCAACGAAAAGCCTTAGTTTTAAGAAGCATGGGGACCATGTAGCGCCCACGTTCCGCCACCGATTGTGAAATTTAGTCATAAAATTCCTGCTCGTATGCAAGCAACGTGGGCAGCTCGTTGCAGCGTTTATCTGAAAAGAGACCCATGTTAATACCATCCTTATTAAAAAAAAAAAATTAATAAACCGACCTGGAGTTCTCCATGACCTCGGAACCCGTGGTACTCTCTCCCGAGGTTCTTCATCAAAGAGCTCCCAGCTATCCCCGGAGGCGAAGAAGAATCTGCTTTTCCACCCCTTCACATTGCTGGGGTATCCTCCGAGGATAGTTCTCTTGTACATCGCCTTGAAATAGAGCCACCCTTGGTCCGGTTTAGGATTATTATTGAGAGAGAAAATGTTCCTAAATTCAGAAAGAGTCATCGAATATTTGTGAACTTGCCACAACGACATGGCGCCGACGATACTACGCCACGCGTTGGGGACGAGCTGAGCAGGACAAATCTTATAAAATAGCAAAATTAACCTAATTATTAAAGGAATGGGAAAACAGAGGCCCGCGGAAAAGGCGGCCTCGTAGAAGGCTACCTCGCCAGGGCGGGTAGAAAGAATGGTTTCGTTCTCCTCGGGAAGTCTGAGCTGCATGTCCTGAGGAAAGGAATAAGTCTCCCTAAGCAAATCCAGCTCCTCGGGAGTCATAGTGTTATGTTCTTTCATCACAGAAGGGTGGACATCACCTAAAGGGGCGACCTCAGCAATGGATGGGTCTTCCATTGGCGACCTGGGAGATTGCCTAACTTCGTCGGTAATATATGACGAACCCTCTCCTAGATGATCGGATATCCACGAGGGTAAAGAATCCAAATTCGATGGACTCACTTTAGACCTATGGGACATACAACTAAATAAAGAGAACGAAGGCTGGGTTACTTACTATGCTAGGAAACGATAGGCGACCACAGGCAGAGGTGAGGAGAATCTTGAAGCAGGAAGGGCGACCACAAACGAAAACTAGGAGAACGAGTGATGTTGGCTTAGCAGAAAAGGATGAAAATGAATGGGTGGGGTCCCTTATATATAAGGAAAAATGACGGATGAGATCCATCCGCTTCAATGGCCCAGATCAGACTACCTTTTGAAATTCGAGCCCGGCACCATCAGTCCCGCCAAAACTCATCATTATGGCGCCGCCCTTTTCGCTCAAACTTCCCTGCAAAATTTAATGTCCGTCCACGTGTCCAACCGAGAGAAGGGGTGCATTAAATGAGCGCCCACGCGGGTCCATGATTTTTAATGCTTTTACTCAAAGGTCCCGAATGTCTCGGCATTTTTGAGTAGGGGGCTATTGATTTGAAATAATTCGAACAAGCCCTGCATCATAAGATATTCCGAGCAAGGCACGTCGCCCAAAGGTTCCAAACACACCTTCCTGGTCGCCTCATAATATTAATAAATTGAGCTCCATTTCATTTACATATTCCCTCCAGATCGCCATAAGGCGAGGTGATCTATCTCGCCAGAGGCAGAGACGTCTCCTCAAAGACTTGATTCTCCAAAAGGACTCCATCTCCATCAGAGGTCTGTTATCACAAGACTCCTATACCTAATTGGAGTCCACCTCCATGAAGAGTTCCACCTCTACAAGAGAGCTGTCTCCAATAGACTCCAACTCCACAACGACGCCTATAATTACGGATTGATCACCAGTTGGCAGCCTCCTGATTAATCTCCAGATTTAATTGGGATATCCTCCCATGCTTATCCTTCCGAGGAACTCGCCGTGATACACTGACACGGCTCAGAACTCCCGTCTATATAAAGGTTGCTCCCCCATAATCAAAAAAGTACGCTCAACACAGGCACCACATACGCACTTATTATTGTGCTCGCCCATAATTATTTCCTCATCGCCTTGGTCTGATTCATACGCCGGAGG
>BRYE01000002.1:8806948-8809448 GCA_030159115.1 Actinidia arguta var. hypoleuca
ATTTGGTTGAAGAAGATTAGTGCTAAGATCAGTTTTTGAGCTCCTTGGAAGATAAAAAAATACTTTTCTTTAAGATTTTATGATGGAGGCGGATCAGATTTAGTCTGAAAAAGTGTGCTGGGCTTTTTATAGGTGCAAAAACCCTAGGAGCGCGATTTTTCAACGTTGCAAATTTCGCGCGTCTCGCTTCCTCGAGCTCATCATAGGTTTTTGCTAGCTCTCAGTATTTACCCTCGAGATCCCTCGATATCGCTCTAGGATCCCGCGAGCTTATCACAAATTTTTGCTAGCTCTCTATATTTGCCCTCAAAATCCCTTGACATCTTGCGAGGTAACCACGAGGTCTTGATTAAATTTTAGCCCACTGTTTTTGCCCTCGAGATCCCTTGAAATCCATCGACGTTGTCACGCCCCATAATCCAGCCCGTGCAAATCAAGGGCGTGTGACCGGCCGGCAGCCTGGTTACCAAGGCCGACATACATTAAACCGGTTGAATACCTGTGTATAATCATTTATAATGATACAAAATGTGAGAAAACGTCACAATACAAAAAAGTAAAAGTGTGGTTGACATTACAGAGTTGTGCCTAAGTTTCATATACATACATGACATTCTTAAGGCTGCTACGATAGTATCATAACATTGATACAAAATATGGGGTCTAACCCGTCTATAAAATATTATAAGACCCTTGGACCACAAAACTATAATCTGCTTGATATCTTCCTCTTAAGGCTCCTCAGATTGGCTTTCTAAAAATTATTTTAGAAAAAAAATAAGCTAATTGCTTGGTGAATAACAATAATGCATGAACGTGAAAATATCATGGATCATTAGCATAACATGCATATCTCATTTGAAACAATCATGTAAATATAACACAGCTAGAAACTTTTATAACTGTAAACATAACATAGCTTGAAATCTTTCATGAACGTAAAGTTGTAAGTACATAAGGTGCAACTGTTGAATCAAGTCTCGATTTCGATGATAACAAAATAGTTTATTAGTGTTTAATATGTTTACTAAGTGTGCAACACCTAAGCATTACGTCCCATAACTCAATTAATCAAAGGAAGTTCCACAAACACTTTCTAATAAAAAGTGTCGACACCTTGTTCTATGGTGTCAACACCTTTGAGCCCAAAAGCTACAATGATAAATCCATTGAAAGTCTCAAATAACTCATCAATCTTAAATAGATAAAAGTGAACAGAGACCATATGAATCCAAGGGAAAAATATCGTGAAGGATGAAAGACGACTTAACGATTAAATTACCAAAAAGATGATGGAACGCATTCTGAAAAGATGTGTCGACACCCAATACAGAAGTGTCGACACCAATTGTCAGTAACCAAAAACCAGAACTCTGAAGGAAGAAGTGTCGACACCAAGTATCGACTCCAAATGTCAGTGGCCATACTCAGAAGACTTTTAAAGAAGAAGTGTCGACACCAGTATCGACACCAAATGTCAGTAATCAAAATCAAAAATCTGAAGAAAGAAGTGTCGACACCAAGTATCGACACCAAATGTCAGTGGCCATATTTAGAAGAATTTTAAAGAAGAAGTGTCGACACCAGTATCGACACCAAATGTCAGTAGCCATCTTCAGAAGACTTTTTAAGAAGAAGTGTCGACACTAGTATCGACACCAAATGTCAGTGTTCAACTTCAGAAGTTTTTAAGGGAACAAGTGTCGACACTAGTATCGACACCAAATATCAGTAGCTGAGATCAGAACTCTGAAGAAGGAAAGTGTCGACACCAACATCAGTACCAAATTTCAGTAGCTGAAATTAGAACTCTGAAGAAGGGAAGTGTCGACACCAACATTAGCACCAAATGAGAGTGGGTAAATTCAAGAATCTGGAAACAGGTAGTGTCGACACCAATATCAGTACCAAAAGTCAGTAGCCAAAGAAAGATTTTCTGAAGAAGAAGTATCAACACCTAGATCAGCTCCTGGAGACAGTTATATGGTAAGAATTGAAGGCTTGAAGTATCGACACCATGAAACAATGTGTCGACACATGGAAAGTGTCGACACCATGAGGAAGTGTCGACACCCAACGGGAATATTTTCAAACGCAGAGTTGTCTGGTACAGCATTAAAAGCTTCCCAACTACCACCAACGGTACACTATTCATTCAAGCTATTTAATACAAGTCTCTAAGGGCATTTACTACACAAGGGAATGATCCTAAGTATATTGATTGATCATCCAACAAGCTTCAAAGTCAAGAATCCTTGAACATCCTCTTTGTCTCCTTGTGTTAGTTTTGATTGTGAGATTCCATTCATATCTACTCTATTAAGAGAGTTATTGTTCATCCAAAAACACCCTCATACATTCCATCCTTGTAAGTTTTGAATGTGACTTGGACAAAAATATTTGGTGAGAGTTTTTGAGTGTTTCTCTTGTAGAAAGCCAAACACTTAAGAGTTTGAGTGTTTCCTCTTGTAAGTAAAACACTAGGAAGTTTAAGTAGAGC
>BRYE01000002.1:8821948-8824448 GCA_030159115.1 Actinidia arguta var. hypoleuca
TTTTTTTAGTGAGACCCACACCCAAAAAATTAAAACACCATTTTCTTTTTTCCTTATTTTAATTTTTTTCGTATTTAATAATTTTATTATTATTTGATCAAAACTTTATATTATATTAGTTCTTAAGACGAGAATGATCTAAAAATAAAAAAATATTTAATTTGGAGATAAAAATAAAAATAAATTATTTTTAGTGAACTTCTCTTAAATTAGATAATTTTTTATACTTTTAGACTCCTTTTATAAACAAAAGCCGAAAAAATATAAAATATTTATTAATCAGTAAAAAAAATTTACTAAAGATAATAAAAGATAAAAAACAAAGTAGATAAAAAAATTACCTAAATAGAACGAGAATTGATTTTCGTATGCCATTTTCTTTAACTCTATTTTTTTTTAATTTATTGAAATTAATTTAAGAAGTGAGATTTCTTTAACTTAAGAAGTTTTTTTTTTTTTGCGTAGTGTCTATGAACACGAGTAATTACTAGTCTTTTTATTTTACTAAAATCTCACTTTATGCATTTCCCTTCAAGTTGTACGTCTTTCACATTTACACTTTAGGTCAAGTGTCAATACGATCTTTTTGACTATCTTTCATTCAATTAGGGTCCATATGGCCTCTCTTTTTTGTAAGACAACATAGTTTTTTTCTATCACTTAATTTAACAACAGATGGACGATAAGTCACATGGACGCTCGACTTAAATAAGAAGTTAACGGTGCAAAGTGTAATTTACCCTTTTCTTGCTTAAGTAATTAAAATGCTTATCCTTTCTTTCCTTTTCTTTTCTTTTCTTTTCTTTTCTTTCCTTTCTTGCTTCTCTTCCTTCTTCTTTTTGGGCTATTTTTGTTCCACAGTTACTGGGATTGGATGAATGTGAAGAGAAAGATGAAGATTGCATTAAGAGGAGGGTGGTTGCAGAGGCTCACTTGGATTACATATACACCCAACGCCATAAGCCCAAGGGATCCCCTTAATTACATCTATAGGATCATCAATGACTGCATCTTATGGCTTCTTTAGACTTTTTATGTGTAGTCATTAACTTATTAATTATGTATATTTAGCTATATACGAACCCATATTGTCGCTTTCACATCATATATAATATGAGATTCCTTACGTGTGTGTTTAATTTGATGATAAAAACGAATTACTATAGAATATGGTGTAAGACATTATCTATAAAATATTTATATATCTGTAGCGGAATTATACTAACATCAACCTATAGTTGCTCAAGTGATTATTTTGTGATTATGATATGTGTTTAGATCAACACCCTTCATTCACTCTATTATTGATGCACCTCTTGATATATTTTTTTAAGTGTCTTCTAACCTATGCAAGACTTAAGTGCCTTGACAGATGGATATCATAGGCTATATATAATGCTAGGTTAGGGACACTTAGTATTCTAAGTAACCCTTCGTTTTCCTTCATCAAAAAAACTTAAGGAACAAAAAATAAAAAATCAAAAGACATGTTCAAAGTACATATCTATAAATAGGAATGACTATTTCTTATCTTAAATAGGAATGGGTATTCCTTATCCTTATCACTTAAATAAATACAATGTAAGATAAATTATACTCATGTGCTTTTTGGCCAAATTAATATCCCATATTGAGAGATGTGTAATTCTCCTACTTGACCATAAAGCATATGAGAACCTTATGAAATGATAAAGACAACCATAAATAATTACTCAAATCATTATGTAAACCTCATACTCAATTAAAAAATATCGTGGCATGAATCATAGCGGTTATGTCATGTTTATCTGACACTCTCTAACATGTATTACAATATACGATATCTTTTAAACGAGCATTGGATGAGATATTATTTCAATGACTACCAATTAGTCATCAGGTCCTCTGAATTTATGTCAATGCATGAGGTACATAACAATACTTTATGTGCACAAATAAAAATCATGTATTCATAACATTCTTAAACTATGAAACTACAAATGAGAAAATCAAGTCAAACATTTAAAGAGCTAGATAATCCCATGTGTAAACTTTAGCCGGCAATGCTTTTGTCATGGATCCGCAATCATGAGCTCAATACAAATGTGCTCAATGGACACTTCCTGCATCTTGACTTTCTCTCTAACGATAAGATACTTTATGTCTATATGCTTATTTCGGCTCCCACTTTTATAATTTTTTGAGAAATAAACTACAGTCGAGTTATCACAGTAAATTCGTGATGGTGTTGATATGGAATCAACAGCCCTTAGTCATGTGATGAAACTTCTTAACCATAATGCCTGTGAAGTAGCTTCATAGCATGCAACAAATTCTGTTTCCACTGTAGATGAAGCAATAATAGACTGCTTATTACTATTCCAAGATATAGCCCCTCCAACATGAAGAAAGATATATCCTGAAGTTGACCTTTTGGTATTTGAACATCCAGCAAAATCTGAGTCTGAATATCCAATTACCTCCAAATTGTCCACATGCTTATATGTCAACATATATTTCT
>BRYE01000002.1:8826948-8839448 GCA_030159115.1 Actinidia arguta var. hypoleuca
TTGTGCTTCATGCCTGAAAGTTTCTTCATTAGGGTGCTAGCTAGTGCCTTATCAGAGCCCATAAATTGCTCTTCAATAGCTTGAATGAAATCTTTAGCCTTATCACAATTAGGGATTGAACCCCTAATGCCCTTATTAATGTGGGATGAGCATCAAACTTAAGCAATTAGATCGCTCCCACTGCTCATAAGCTGCCACCTTAGTTTGTTCACTTATTTTTGTGGGGATAAGTGGTTCATCCACACGAAGCGCTAAATCAAGATTCATGCACCTCAATGTCAAAAGGATCTTATCTTTCTAGTTAGAAAAGTTGTCACCACTCAAAAATGGAACACGAGATGATTCAAAATTGAGAAAAATAGTGGGAATAACTGCCATAACCAAGAACATTCATGCTATAAGACAAAAACATAATATAGTAAATTCATTCATCCATGTGGATAAAGGATGCAACATGCATTGAATTTACTTATCTATAGTGATAAGACTAGTCAATATCACACACCAAAAATTAATATTTCATTATCTGTGGACATATAAAAGTTTCATTTTGGATGTATGCACAAACTATCTTATCATAATTAAATTAGCAAAAGTAATTATTTTTCTGTGAGACAAATAATTAAAATTTGCTAAAGTAATTACAAGTGTAATGCCATAAAAATTTATTTCATACTACACACTACAATAACTAAGATGTTGTGGTTAAGTTAAGTTACTGAATTGTCTATGTCATTATAAATAGTATTACCTTATTTATAATGAAATTAATACACTCTATAAAAATTCTACCTTGTATTATAAAAGCTATGGTGTTCTGTTTAATTTTCTTAACACCATTAAATAATATTTAAAAATTTTGTATGTCAATCATTTGTGCAAAAAACTTCGTCCATTGAAATTGTAAAAGTATCATCACATTCAAGTTCGCATGTAGCAGCAGTATAAACACGAATAGGAAAAATATAATTCTACTAATGGAATCTCTAAGTTTAATTTCATCAAATAGTATTCATGCCATACCTATTTGACTATTCTATGTACTGAACAACATGAACTAGAGAAGTGGCTCAGATACCACAATGTAAGACATTATCTATAAATTATTTATATATCTACAGCGGAATTATACTAACCTTCAGCCATAGTTGCTCAAGTGATTATTTTGTGATTATGATGTGTGCTTGGATCAACACCTGTCTTTCACTCTACTATTGATACACCTCTTGATATTTTTTTTAAGTGTCTTCTAACCTATGCAAGACTTGAGTACCTTGACAGATGGATATCATATGCTATATAATGCTAGATTAGTAACCCTTAGTATTCTAAGTAACCCTTAGTTTTCCTCCATCAAAGAAACTTAAGGTACAAAAAATAAAAAATCAAAAGACATGTTCAAAGTACATGTCTATAAATAAGAATGGCTATTTCTTATCCTTAATCTTGAATAGGAATGGGCATTCCTTATCCTTATCACTTAAATAAATACAATGTAAAATATATTGTACTTATGTGCTTTATTGGTCTGCTTACATATAGAAGAATCAAATGTATAATTCATAAAAATTATTATGAACAATTGTGACGTGGGGTGCAAAAATTGTGATATATATTATAATCAATTGCAGTGTATGCTACAAGTGTGCGTGCGAGAGTGTGCAGGTTATGATTTCATGTGCAGGCTACAGCACATCAGGTACAACGTAGGCTTCCACTGTTTAATCGAATTGAGTACAATAGTGTATGGAGTTACTGTAGAAGTAGGGCCTATTTGTTAACAGCCACAGAGCCCGCCCATATATGTTGGATAGGGCCTGACTGAGCCTAGGGGTTGAAGCTTGAAGGGCCTAAAACTTTGCCAAAGCCCCCGACGGGGGCCTGCCTAATGCCCCGCCCAGTCGAAAAACAAAAGAGTAGAAGCCCAAGCCAGACGAAAGAAAAATTGCAGCCCGTAAAAGGTAGGAGCCCGAGCCCGAGTCCGATGGAAAATCTTTTAAGCCGGGCCGGGCTTAGTTAGTAGGCCAGAACAAAGGCAAAAAAGACGAGACCATCACAGAACAATGAAAAAACAGTGAAAACGTAAATAAAGCTCCATTGTGGGATTGCTTCTGTAGCCGATCGTTTCACACTCCGCATCCTAACCAGTTACCATGCCCTCAACCACAAATAAGCACAAACACAACAGAGGCAATGATACTGTCCTTTGATGGTAGCCAATGTTTCTTTTGGACCAGATATGATTATGTAAATGGAGGATAAAAATAGAAATGGACGAAAGTCACTCTTACAAAATACTCAAAATGTCCAATTTGTCCTCAAGCTATTAAACCATTAATAACCCCTCAGAAATTAGTTTGCTCCCTGCTTCATTTTTCATTTGCACACCTGGGTTTTTTGAAGTAGAAAAAAAAAACTTTTTATTTTTCATTTTCACAATTGGGCTCTTTGAAGTTTTAAAGAACAAGAACAAAAACAAAAACAAAAACAAAAACTTGTTATCATGTGGGACAGAAAAAACTCATCAAATCAGTTTAGCTACAAAACAAAAATCTCATCAAATCCCTCAACAAATAAAGGGCCCTTCAAATGTGTATATACTCTAGGGGCAAATTCGTCATTTCATTCATATCCTACTGGGTGAGATTTGAAATACCCCCCTGTGGTATTTCCAAATCGTGTGGGATCTCCAAATGATTATTACATATCCAGATGTAATTAGTCACACCAAATATTAGACTTTTTGAACCTACAGTATATTAAATCTGATGTGGAATAATTCGAACAAGTTCTAAATCTAAATATATTCCGAGTAAGGCACGTCGTCCAAAGGCTCCCAACACTCACCTTCCTGGTCGCCTCGTATTATTAATAAATTGAGCTCCGCTTCGTCTTCACAAACGGTTACATCAGATCGCCTTTGGGCGAGGTGGTTCATCTCGCCTGAAGGAGAGACGTCTCCACAAAAAACTTGATTCTCCAAAAGGACTCCATCTCCATTAGAAGTCTGCTGTCATGAGACTCCTCCTCCTTCATTCCTCTGCCCGATTGGAGTCCACCTCCATGAAGAGTTCCACCTCTACAAGAGAACTGTCTCCAATAGACTCCAGCTCCATCACGACGCCTATAATTGCGGGTTACTCACCAGTTGGCATCCTCCTGATTAATCCCCAGATTTAATTGGGATATCCTCCCATGATTATCCTTCTGAGAAATTCGCCATAATATACTGACACAGCTCAGTATTCCCATCTATATAAAGGCCGCTCCCCCATAACCAAAAAGGTACGCTCCACACAGGCACCACTTACACATTTACTATTGTGCTCGCCCATAGTTGCCTATAATTATCTCCTGATCGCCTTGGTCTGATTCATACGCCAGAGGGGTTTTGAGCGGCCTCACCCCGGCCGATTACTTTTGCTCGTTGCTGTGCAGGTCGCCCCAGTTTAGCCGAGGTCCAGCACTGAGGCCGAGGAGCAATTCTGACTGTTGGTTGCTCTCCCAGATTTTTACCACAACAGTTTGGCGCCGTCTGTGGGAATGATAGTTCTCTTGACCCTATGCACCTGCGCAGCCGACTATTATCCAGACCAAGCACTAGCAGCCCTTTGGATTATAGAGCTCGTCCAATGGTCAACACTAGCCAAGCTCCAGATCTAGAGGGCCTTCATTATGAGATACGTGGGATGGCTGAATAGATGAGAATCATGAACGAAAATAATGCTCTCCTCATACAGCACCTCACCGCGAATAATCACCCACCACCTCCTCTGGCTCCTCGTCGTTCTCATCTATCAGGGAATGTATCTCAAAGTCACCATAGCACCGGATGAGACAGGCGCCGTCTCTCTCGTAGCCCTCGCCCTCGACGAGAAAGGAGCCCAAGAAGCCCATCGTTGGGATCATCATCCAGCAAGACGCCAGGGCAGGAAAGCGAAGGGATAAGGCGAGGTAAATCTCCTCATCGGGTCCATCAGGAATAAGATATATCCACTTTCCAGAAGATTAGGGACCTGGACGCTCGCTTGGACGCCATCAACACGGGGACCGGTGCCCCAATAACTGTAGACGCTTTGATCAGGCAAACTGAACCACCTTTCACCCAAAGAATAATGAGAGCCAAAGTGTCATCCAGGTTCAAGTTACCTACTCAGCTTGGGGTCTACGAAGGCAAAACAGACCCTATGGCTCACCTAGATTCGTATAAAAATCTGATGCATCTCCAAGGGTACTCGGACGAAGTCATATGCAAAGCTTTTTCTGCTACACTCAAAGGGGCGGCTAGGTCGTGGTTTCGGAAATTGCCTCCTGGAACCATCGATTCATTCGGTGATCTGAGCAGGCTTTTTGTCGTCAATTTCATAAGTTGTAGGATCAGGCAGAAGAACGCCTCCCACCTTTTCACCATCCACCAGAAAGAAACGAAGAACCTGAAAGATTACGTAAAACGATTTAACCAGGCCATATTAGAAGTTGAAGATCCCAGTGACAAAGTAGTCGTTATGGCAATGATAGAGGGACTTCGCCCAGGTCCCTTATTCGATTCTCTGTCCAAGAATGTTCCAGAAACATTGTCCGTTCTCCAAAGTAAAGCTAATAAGTACATCATCGCGGAGGAATTGGCCGAAGCCAAACGAAGGCGAAGAGGAAAGGATGACCACAAAAGGAAAGAGCCTGATACAAGGCGATCTGATTATAGGGACGATGAACGGAGGAACAAGAAGCCTAATCAAGACTCCAGGAAGATCAATGACAGGCGACCTCGTATCCTACCTCGCGGCACAGAGCTGGTGTTACCCCCGCTTAATGCTCCTATTGCCCAAGTTCTTACAGAGATCAAGCATGAAGAGTTCGTCAAGTGGCCCTCGAAAATCAAGACTGATCCCCGGAAGAGAAATAAAACAAATATTGCGAGTTTTATTGAGATCATGGCCATAACACAGAAGACTGCTTTCATCTAAAGGAGCAAATAGCCGACCTCATCAAACGAGGGTATCTGAGAAAGTATGTTGGTGATCACCCCTCCCCAAATTCGTCAGAAAGAAGATACGGCGACAATCGACCTACTGCTGGAGATATCCAGGTCATACACGGCGGGTTCGGATCGGGAGGAAGTTCGAATTCGTCCAGAAAAAGGCACGCCAGAAGTGCTCACAAGCTGACCGAAGAGGTTTATAATCTCTCCTCACCAATGGCCGATATCCACCCACCAATAACATTCAACAATGATGACCTAAGAGACCTGCACCTACCTCATGACGATGTCTTGGTCGTTTCAGCCATCATCGCCAATTTTACTGTCCAAAGAATTCTGGTCGATAATGGTAGCTTGGCTGACATTCTGTTCATATCAGCATTTGAAAAGATAAAAATAGGGCTCGACAAATTGCAGCCCTTCCTGACACCTTTGGTAGGATTTGGAGGAAATCTGACTCATCCGTTGGGATGGGTTAAATTGTCGGTTACTTTGGGGACAGAACCTCGCCAAACTATCGTTTGGCAGGACTTCATCGTGGTAGATTGCTCTTCCCCCTACAATGCCATATTAGGTCGCCCAACTCTAGATGGAACTAAGGCGATCACCTCAACCTACCACCTGAAAATGAAGTTTCCCACTTCAGCAAGGGTGGGCGAAGTGCGGGGCGACCAGAAAGTGGCCAGACAATGTTTCATTTCTGCTATGAAGATTGAAACCTCCCCGGAATAGAATACCCAATAGCAATAACCGATCAACGATGGCGAAATGGAACCTCTAAGGGACGAAGTGGAACAGGTGGTCTTGATGGATCCCCGAGAAACCGAAAACACTAAACCCCTCGAGGAAACTACCCCAATCTCCATACATCCGAAATATCCTGATCGCCACGTTATGATCGGAACAAAACTTACCGAAGAATTGCGCAGTGCTTTAGTGGAATTCTTAAAAAGAAACTTTGATATTTTTGCCTAGTCCCAAGGCGACGTCTCGGGTATTGATCCCCAGGTCGCCATGCATAAATTACATACCAATCCGACAAATCCTCTAGTTCGTCAAAAGAGAAGGAAATTCACCCCTAAGCGGCTTCGAGTTATTAACGAGGAGGTCGCCAAACTCATCAAAGCTAAAGTTATCAAGGAAGCCCACTACACGGAATGGTTAGCCAATGTTGTTGTCGCCCCAAAAAAGGGAGGGTAGTGGAAAGTATGCGTGGACTATACTGATCTCAACAAGGCGTGCCCAAAAGACAGTTTCCCTCTGTCAAAAATTGATTTAACAGTCGACGCCACATCTAAGCACGAGCTTCTTAGCTTCATGGATGCCTTCTCAAGATATCACCAGATCAAGATGTTTTCCCCCGACGTGGAAAAAACTTCATTTATCACAGAACGAGGATTGTATTGCTACAAGGTCATGCCATTTGGTCTCAAAAATGCTGGGACTACTTATCAAAGATTGGTGAATAAGATGTTCAAAGAGCTGATTGGAAAGACCATGGAAGTATATATAGACGACATGCTCGTCAAAAGCCTCGAAGCAGAAAAGCACATCGCCTATCTTGAAGAAGTTTTCAACATTCTAAGGAAACACCGGATGATGTTAAACCCCTCCAAGTGCATTTTTGGCGTATCATCCGGGAAGTTCTTGGGGTTCTTGGTAACCAAACGAGGGATTGAAGCTAACCTGGACCAAATCCAAGCTCTACTCAGAATGAGCTCGCCCAGAACTGTCCGTGAAGTTCAGCAGTTAACGGGGCGGGTCGCCGCCCTCAACCGGTTTGTCTCCAAATCAGCGGACAGATGTTTACCATTTTTCAAGATCCTAAGGAAAAACACGCATTTCCAGTGGACAGAAGAGTCGGAGGAAGCATTTCAGCAACTCAAAAAGTACTTAGGATCACCTCCTCTACTTGTAGTCCCGACCACGGGTGAAGAATTGTTCATGTATCTCTCCGTTTCACCTACAGCAGTAAGTGTCGTGCTCATCCGAGAAGTGAACCGCGTCCAAAACCCGGTATATTATGTCAGTAAGGTCCTGATAGGTGCTGAGAACAGATACGTAATGATTGAAAAGCTCACCTACGCCCTCCTGATCGCCGCCAGAAAACTTCGCCATTATTTTCAAGCCCATCCCATCACCGTGCTGCCTGATCAACCGTTGAGGCAAATTCTCCAACGACCGGATACCTCAGGGAGACTCTTGAAATGGTCCATCGAGTTGAGTGAATTTCATATTGACTACAAACCAAGGACGGCAGTAAAAGCCCAAGCTTTAGCCGACTTCGTGGCTGAATCCACTCATGAGCCCGATCCAGAATTCTCGGAGGCAAATATTCCAAATTTAGAAAAGGACCTTGGAAGCTCGGAAAATAGTCTCGACAGCTCGGGAGAAAAGCTTGACAAATGGAGATTGTTTGTAGATGGATCTTCCAATCAACACGGATGCGGTGCAGGGCTTGTTCTCCAACTCCCGGCAGGTGAATAGATGGAATACGCTATACGGATTGGGTTTAAAGTCACCAACAACGAGGCCGAGTATGAAGCACTCATCGCCGAATTACGGGTCGCCACAAGGTTGGGAGTCCAGTCAATTGAAGCTTATAGTGACTCTCAACTAGTGCCCAACCAGGTTTAGGGAGATTACCTCGCCAGGGACGTACGGATGGCGACTTATTTAGATGAAGTCAAATGTTTAACTCAAAAGATCAAAAAGTTCACCATTCAACAGATCCCCAAAGAAGAAAATAGAAAAGCAGATGCCCTAGCCAATCTTGCTTCAACTTTTGATTTCATATCGGACAGAAGTATACCTCTAGAATTTCTATCCAAGCCAAGTATTGAGGTCGCCAAACCCATTTGTGCAACAGAAATGAACCCGACATGGATGGATGAGATCGTCGCCTACCTTCAGAACAGAACACTACCAGCAGATAAACTCCAAGCTCGCCGAATCCACTATAGTTCCGCAAGGTTCTACATGCTTCATGGAATTTTATATAAACGATCCTTCTCTGGTCCTCTCCTGAGATGTCTCCGACCTGATGAAGCCAATTATGTGATGAGGAAAATCCACGAGGGCATTTGTGGAAATCATTCAGGGGCAAGATCACTGGTACGAAAGACGATTCGCCAAGGCTACTTCTGGCCCCAAATGGGACAGGATGCAGCAAAATACACCAGGGAGTGCGACAAATGCCAGAGATTCGCCCCATTCAACCACTTTCTCCATACCGAGATGGTGCCAATTACCAGCCCATGGCCGTTCGCCCAATGGGGGATCAACATACTGGGGCCTTTGTCTCAAGCTCCGTTACAGAGGAAGTTCTTAATCGTTGCTATTGATTACTTCACAAAGTGGGTAGAAGCTGAATCGTTAGCCAGAATCACCGAAAAGAATACGAAGAATTTTGTTTGGAAATGTATCATCTGCCGGTTTGGAATTCCCAAAGTCCTCATCTCAGATAATGCTCGGCAATTCAACAATGATGGATTCAAGAAATTCTACTCGGACCTCGCCATATCACTTCATTTCTCCTCGCCTGGTCACCCTCAAGCCAATGGCCAAGTAGAGGT
The DNA here is from genome assembly GCA_030159115.1 of Actinidia arguta var. hypoleuca. Classification (NCBI taxonomy): domain Eukaryota; kingdom Viridiplantae; phylum Streptophyta; class Magnoliopsida; order Ericales; family Actinidiaceae; genus Actinidia; species Actinidia arguta. The sequence continues at coordinate 8,835,502 of BRYE01000002.1, forward strand.
CATCAACAGAACCATCCTGAGAAATTTAAAAACGAGATTGGAGAAATCCAAAGGAGAGTAGGTGGAAGACTTGCCGAGCATGTTATGGGCGTACTATACAACAAGCAGGATTCCTACTGGTGAAACGTCTTATTCCATGGTTTACGGAACTGAATCAGTGATACCCGTCGAAATCGGAATGCCGAGTTTCAAGACCTCAAACTTTGACAAAGATAGCAATGATGGCGAGCTGAGACTCAACCTTGACCTCCTTGATGAAAAACGGGAACAAGCGGGCATACGCCAAGCAGCTTACAAGCAACAAGTCGTCAAATATTTCAATCAGAGAGTCAAACACAGGTCATTCTTACCTGGCGACCTAGTTCTGCGAAAAGTTACCCTATTAACCAAAGAGCCAAATGATGGGAAACTAGGACCAACATGGAAAGGCCCTTATAAGGTCATCAAGGTATCTAGACCAGGAACTTATTGGCTAGAAGATATGAACGGGAAAGCACTCCCCCGTCCTTGGAACGCCGAGCATTTGAAGAAGTATTTCCAATAACGAACAGCTCGCCTGAGCATAATACTTGTAACAATTCCTAGATTTTATTCCTAGATGTTATTTCAAGTAATAAAACTTCTCCAGATTATTTCAGTCTATCGCCAATTGCGGGGTGGGCCTAATCAAGATCGCTAGTTCATCGAAAGATGACGGAGGCATCTTGGTCGCCTAATCAAGATCGCCAGTTCATTGAAAAATGACGGAGGCATCTTGGTCGCCTATTCAAGATCGCCAGTTCATTAAAAATGACGGAGGCATCTTGATCGCTTATTCAAGATTGCCATAAATTATTTAATGAAGGCATCTTGCTCGCCAATTTAAAGTTGTCATCATTGGAAAATGATCTCAAACTCCTATATCAGGTCGCCAATATTCAAGTGAAAGTATTTAACATCGTCAAACTTGCCGAAAAGTAATACATTGCAAAGGAATATTCATTCAAAATTGCAGAGGAAGGAATCATAACATTTATATTCAAATTTAAATCCGAATTACATTTTACATTTATGATTCAAGGGGGAGGGATATCGCCTTGAGGATCTGCATCGCTCGGAGGTTTCGCATCTCCTTTTTCAACTATTTCTTCCTCGACCCCTTCCCCTTCTTTATCCTCCTCGACAAGCAAGTCGAGGTCGAGACGCATCTCCTCCAAGTCTATGGTCAGGTCGGGATGGTAGTAGCGGAGCTGTCATTTGCAGAAATCAAACCCTTCGCCAAAGTACTTTGAGGAGGCACTTTCAACAGCCTCGGAGAAATCTGACGAGGATTTAAATTCTTCAACGGCCAGCTTTCCAGCACGCTCCACTCTTCCCCTCAAATCCTCAACCAAAAGCCTTGGCTTTGTCAGACTATCGGAGAAAGTGTCCTTTTCAGCCTTAAGTTTGGCGAACTCGTCGCCGACCTGCTATTTTCGAGCTCGCGCCTCAGCCAGTTGCTGCTCCAGATCGGCGAACAACTTTCGAAGGCGAGAAACTTCAGTATCCAAAGAGGCAGCTCGCCCCTATTGAAGGCTTGCCTCCTCAACGGTCTCCCTGCTTTTCAGCGCCAGAGAAGATCCGAACACAAGTGCCTGCTACAAATAAATCTAATCAGATCAAACCGAGCATATTTAACAAGGAAAAAACAAATAATAGTTAGTATCAAAATAATACCTGGCCGAGAGCTTGAAAAAATTTCGAGGCAGTCTGGTCCAGAGAGAGCTGCCTCATCTTCTCTTGATCCGTAGGAGGGATTACCCCTCGAAGGATCTTCTCGTCCATGGAAGGGCTCCCCAGAATGGAGACCCTCGAACCAAGAGTTGTACCCAACGAGGGCGAGCTCCCCTCCTCGGGTCTAGAAGAAGGGGCCCCAGGATGGCTCGCTGGACCAAACTTCTTTTAAGGTTCAGGGATGGGGGCTTGCCTTTTGCCCTTGGGATTATCCCCGGACTTCGCCTTCTTACTCGGCGACGTGAGAGTTTCTTCCACCGGGCGCTTCTCGCCAATAACTATCCCCTTCACAGCAGGAGTAGATTTTTTGGATGAACTCTCGCCTCGGGATCTCTCCACCCTCTTGCCGAGCTTCTTAAGGCTGATCCTCTTCGACATGGCTGCAAAAAAAGAAAAAGAAGATATATATCAGACGTAAAAAATAATCAACAAGGGTAGTATGGGTTTATACCATCCGATCTAAGCTCGGGGGATAGCTCGGAATCCGACCAGAATTCCGATGTCAAGTCCGAGCTCGATCCCAAAGCTAAATAAAATTCTAAAACGGGGTCTCGAATTTTTTCTCCCGACCATCTTAGTAAAGTAAGGTCGGGAATGTGAGGAACAGCCGCCCTCAGTTCCCTCCTAACTGTTCCTAGATATTCTGTTGAGTCCTCTCGGGGTTGGTCGTCTTGAAGGGGTTCACCATGGGAAGAGCGGGACTCACCCGCTTCACCCGACGTCGATGACGCTCGCGGATGCTCGCCCTCTTCTCCTGATTCCGTAGGACTAGGCGAGCTAAAAACCCGACGAAAGGCCTTGGTTTTTAAGAGCATAGGGACTATGTAGCGCCCACGTGCCGCCACCGACTGTGAAATTTCATCATAAAATTCCTGCTCATACGACAGTAACGTGGGCAGCTCATTGCAGCATTTATCTGAAAAGAAACCCATTTTAGTACCAACCTTGTTTAAAAAAAAAAAAAAATGACCTGGAGTTCTCCACGACCTCGAAATCTGTGGTACTCCCTCCTGAGATTTTTCATCAAAAAGCTCCCAACTATCCCCGGAGGCGAAGAAGAATCTGTTTTTCCACCCCTTCACATTGCTGGGGTACCCTCCGAGGATAGTTCTCTTGTACCTCGCCTTGAAGTAGAACCACCCTTAGTCCGGCTTAGGATTATTATTGAGAGAAAAAATGTTCCTAAACTCGGCAAGAGTCATCGAATACTTATGAACTTGCCACAACGACACGGCGCCGACGATACTGCGCCACGCGTTGGGGACGAGCTGAGCAGGACAAATTTTATAAAATAGCAAAATTAACCTAATTATTAAAGGAATGGAAAAACGGAGGCCCGCAGGAAAGACGGCCTCATAGAAGGCCACCTCGCCAGGGCGGGCAGAAAGAATGGTTTCATCCTCCTCGGGAAGTCTGAGCTGGACGCCCTCAGGAAAGGAATAAGTCTCCTGAAGCAAGTCCAGCTCCTCGAGGGTCATAGTGTTGTGTTCTTTCGCTATAAAAAGATGGACATCACCTAAAGGGGCGACCTCAGTAACGGATGGGTCTTCCATTGGCGACCTGGGAGATTGTCTAATCTCGTCGGTAATGTATGACGAACCTTCTCCTAAATGGTCGGATATCCATGATGGTAGAGAATCCAAATTCGATGGACTCACCTTAGACCTATGGGACATAAAACTATGAACAAAAGAAGAAAGTTGGGCTACTTACTGTGCTAAGAAACGTAGGCGACCACAAGCAGAGGCAAGAAGAAACTCGAGACAGGAAGAGCAACCACAAATGAAAACTAGGAGAGCGAGTGATGATTTGGCAGAAAAGGGTAAAATGAATAGGTGGGGTCTCTTATTTATAAGGCAAAATGACGAATGAGATCCATCCACTTTAATGGCCCAAATTAGACTGCCTTTTGAAATTCCTTTTGAAATTCGAGCCCGGTACCATCAATCCCACCAAAACTCATCATTATGGCGCCGCCCTTTTCGCTCAAACTTCCCTGCAAAACTTAATGCCCGTCCACATGTCGAACCGAGAGGAGGGGTGCAATTAATGCACACCCACGCGGACCCATGACTTTTAATGATTTACTCAAAGGTCCCGACTATCTCGGCACATTTGAGTAGGGGGCTACTGATGTGGAATAATTCGAACAAGTTCTAAATTTAAATATATTTCGAGTAAGGCACGTCGTCCAA
>BRYE01000002.1:8886948-8891948 GCA_030159115.1 Actinidia arguta var. hypoleuca
ATCATGAAATTGAGAACAGAAACTCACTAAATTCAGACTACAACATCTCTAATAACAATATCCTACAATTGAAACTGAGAAGGTAATCATATATTAACTATAATGCATGGTCCAAATAAGTTTCTAAAACGCCAGCTACAAAGGAAACATACCAAAACTCAATCAGGATTACATACTTGAGGTCAATGCCCATAAATTGAGGATTCAGCTGTATTCCAAACCACCTGTCATATGACATAATATAGCAACAAGGTCAAGAAGATTGATAATTTACTAAAAACCATTCTTCAAAAAAATTAAACGAAGAATATGAATATAAAATGCAAATGAGACATGGAAAACAATATTTTGGCCTAATTACCAGGAACTAGAGATAATTTATTGCTGTATCTTTTCTTTATAGAGTTAATTTATTATTTGAGGTTTTGAAGATAAAGCATGCAATGAAAAATAGCAAACATCCATATAACAATTGTGTACATATTTTAACATCAAAAGAAGTTGTAAGTACTCAGCCCATCCTAGGGCTGTTCACGGGTCGGGTCGGGTTTGGGGACGCCCGAACCGAACTAGTAGGGTTGGAGAAGTTTGGGCCCGATTCCGATCCAACAGATGGTCGGGTCGGGCAGAATTTGGTCGGGTTGGGTGAAAATGGTGGATTTTAGTGTAATATTTTGCTGGGTTGGTTGATTGAGTGGCCCGACCCGAACCGAATGTGGTCGGGTTAGTTGAAATTCACCCGTCATTCACTCGTAGAGTGAGCGGATTTGCTTCGGGTCGGTCGGGTTGGCAGGTGGATCAGATATTTGCACAGCCCTAGCCCATCCTACGTGAAACATATGGATTGACATGCTAATGTTGAGCACATAACATCTAAACATATAGTTAGTCACCAAGACGCACTATTAAAATAGCAAAAATACTTCCACGACTAGAAAACTTCAAATAGCATGCAGCAACAAAACCGCCAAAATCACCTTATAACCAAATTTGCATCTAATTTGAAAACTCAAATTCTCCTTCAACTTCTGGAAACCGTCTCATAATTTTAGCTGACACACATATAATTTGAACCATAGATAATCCTAATAAAAACCAAACATATATAAATTAAGTAGACATAAAAGCAATGATTACTTTTAAACTGCAAAAACTAGGGCCCTGTTAGGTTGCAGTTTTCAAATTTTATTTTGGAAAACACTTTTAACTATTTTTGAAAACAAAAATGTTCATCATTTTCATAGTTTATTCATTCTTAGAGGAAATCATTTCCTTTTCAAAAAAATACAAGAAAACAAGTTTTGAGAAAACTATTCTGCCAACTAGGACCCAGTACATGGAAAGTGGAAACTTTGCCAACAAGGAGAGCGAGCACCATTTGAAGCAATTTAGCAAAGTATTGCTGTAACAATGTTTACACGAAAAAGCTGAATGTCACAGTCAGCTGACTGTTTATTGAAAGGCCAGTATCAAGGGGAATGTCAGTCAGCCGAATGTTTCTTATGTCCTGTTAGGTGAGTTTGTCGATTCTATTCATAAAAAATACCTCACCCCATGACATAGCTACTCAGGAACAAATGCCGCCTCCTATTCAAGCCTTCCAATTTAACTTCACATACCTTCTCTTCAACTTCTCATTGGGTAGTTTAGCTCCAAAAAACTCCTGAGATATGATCCTTCAGAACTAATTGGTATGCCTGCACAGCCTTTTTCATGGCATGTCATGATGGAGACAAAAATTAAGAATAATTGCCTTCTCACTACATGGAGGAGGGTCATTACAAGAATACTGCTTGCATCGCATCAGAATTACCATGAGACAGATGGTCCATTTACCTCAAGTGTCTCGTGATTAGTCTCCAGCAATTTGGGCAGGAAAACAGTTAAATAGTTTGTGTTAGGGATTAATAGGCTTTTAAGAAGTTTAAGGTTGGATTGTTGGAGAAAATGAAACCATTGACTTGCAAGATCAACTAATGATTTATTTAATATTATTGCTAGACATTACGACTAGGAAACCAGCAACTGTTGTATTGGGTGAACATCCTGCAATTTAAGTTGTTTCTAAATTCTTCATTCCAACAGAGATCTATGGTCAGTTGAGTACGCACATAGCCACAACTCCTCCTGATAAAATCCAAGAAGAATCTTATGAGGAAACAAACTCACACACACTAGGCAGTAACATCCTTGTTTGAAATAGTGGCCCAAATCCCATTTTCCTATTGAATTTAAAACTACTCATCCTACAAAAATCAATGGGAGTACCAGTCATGAATTAGATTTCCTGTGACATGAAGCTTTAGGGAGGAACCCTGATCATATGATCTGCAACCAGCCACATAAAGTACCAACGTTACCTGAAATTTAGAAATAAAGACAAAGAAAAAAGTGAGACCATAACTAGAAAAAAAAATATAAAGTAAAAGTATCCTTCAGTTTATAGTGCATTTGTTCACACATGCAATCAGTTATGGAAATCGCCACATCAAGACAACAGTGTATCGCGGTTCTACACATTACAATGAAGTAAAATATGATCAAGCAAACCCTGTAAGAAATTGAAGCACCCATCACCCTGACCAAGGCAACAATATGGTCCTAAGACCCACCAAGTACACGGATTAGGAAACTTCTCCACCAATTTCAACTTATGAAATTACATTTCTTAGATTCTCATAACTATACAATTTCTAACACAATTCCACACGCCCGTACTAGAAACTTCCAGTACATTCAATTTTCAATATTTAAAAATCATGTCAAATTATCGCTTTTACATTGTCAATAAAATTTCACACATATTTTGGAGTTCTTAATGCTAGAATAATTCTAATAACACAAGCATAATATTTACAGAGATCAAAATCTAAGGCATATAATTTCCAAAATGAAGACGTTAGCCAAGGATATGGGAGAAGGCTAGGGAAATAGAGTACATGATATAAGTTTTACTATACTGGGAAAGATAGACAAAGAAACGGAGTTGGAGTTATATTTTCTAACCACCTTAAGGATTATGTAGTGGCGGTCAAAAGGGTAGTAAATCGGACTCTCTTAATTAAAATGGTGGTTGGAGATAGTATAATTAATGTGATTAGTGCCTATGCACCTCAAGTGGGTTTGGATGATCATATAAAAAAGCAATTTTAGGATCATATGGATCAAATAGTTCAAGAAATACCTATAGGGGAGAAAGTTTTTATAGGAGGAGATTTCAATGGTCACGTGGGGAGCAATAGGATGGGGTATGAGAGGGTGCATTTTTGGAGATCAGAACGAGGTCGGTAAGAGTATTTTGGGCTTTACTATAGCATTTGACCTTGTAATTACCAATACTTCTTTATATAAAAGAAGATGAACACCTAATCACTTTTAAGAGCGGGTCTAATAGGAGTAAGATAGACTACTTCCTTGTTAGAAGCACAGGCTGCTTGTTGTGTAAAGATTGTAAGGTTATCCAAGGAGATTGTGTAGCAACATAATATAGACTTTTAGTTTTAGATGTTTGCATTAAAGGACGACATAGCATTAGGAAGGAACTTAAAAAACCTTGAACCAGATGGTGGAACCTTAAGGATGAGAAGGTTAAGGAGTTTAAATAGAAAATAGTTTTAGAGGCACGGTGGGAGTTAGGTGGGGACATCGACGTCCCTGATGGACAACTGAAGACCTATTAGTCTACTTCAACACAGAAAGCTTCCAAGTAGGGCATAGGATTGGGACTTACAATTCATGCATGGAAAGAACCAAATAGGGCATAATAGAAGTAAGACTTACAAGAAAACTAAATATCAAAGTTTCCGATAAAAGCTCAAGTCCTGTGTCTGCTATTGCCTGCAAATATAATTAAATGTTCAAGCAAAGTTAGAAAAACATCATGTCAAAATATTTGTAGCAATGTCTCTACACCAATGCCAGATGTACAAGTACAGATGTGATCGCAATAAATTACTAAAATTATAGATCACTATGCATCAATTTTATTGTTTCAAACAATAGCCAATTTACACACAACTTGGTTTTGAAGAAATATACCCACCAAGGTTTACATACAGACACTACTTAGACTCGGTAGATGCCTAATAGCGGTGAAGGAAGTTGTAGTTTGCAAAGAATCATGTGAAAGACCATCTTAAAGCAATAAAAAACATATACCGACATTGAAGTTTGCAATGAGTAAATTGGATGAAACAAGTCAATAATTTTCCATGTCAAACAAATTGAGAAGGAGGGGAAATAGCTCAAAAAGAAAATTGTTAAAGAAAGCTATATCATCCTTCATAATAGTTTTGATAAACTACATACATTATTCAAGAAATCAAAATTTTCATGTTAATATGTGTGTTTCGAATTTCAACAGAGTCTAGAATAATGCATGTTTGATCCACCGCAACATTTGATCTTAGTAATTCATCCATAGCCTAACCAATCTCATGTAGAGTTCATCCTTCGAGGAAATACCATTTGAACAAAAAATAACTACCTATGATCGTTAAATAGAACTGCGAACACTAAGAAGATAACATAATTATAAGTACATACAGTGGCAGAAATGAAATTCATCTGAACACGGACTCCTAGTAGGGCAACCAGCAATAATAATGAGAACAAACCTAAAATTGAAACAGAAATACTCAATCAAAACAACCATCCATCCATTACAGCATATGTATAACACTATATATACATACATATATAGAGAGAGAGACACACACATATGTATGTATAGAAAGAGAGCTGGGTGGGAGGGAAAGAAGTTACCGTTGCAGCGATAATGGAGACGAGTGCGGTCAGATAAGATTACACCTGGTACAATCTTTCCCGGTACAACGGATCCAGCAATTGCCAAGTAAGCAAAGAACCCTAGTAGCATATAAACCTAATTCACCAAAAGGAATTGATTGATTAGAGATCTATGTATGTGTATATGAGATATATGTCTTCACTTTCAGTCTACATTTATGGAAATGCAGAGAGAGGGGGAAAACCCACAGAGG
>BRYE01000002.1:8919448-8924448 GCA_030159115.1 Actinidia arguta var. hypoleuca
CCCTAAACAATCCCAACCACCCTCCTTTACCACCACCGTTACCGTCCACCCACCCAAACCTCCACCATAAATTCACACTTAGTGACCACATACGTAGAAAGAGAGAAAGACCCCGACCAACATCAGCCACCCTCCGCCATCCAACCAAATCTCAACCACCAATTGACATACACACAGTGCCACACACACATAGAGTGAGGGAGACTCAAACCTCGATCGAACCATCACTTCAATCATGTATCTCCGACGCCGCCACCACCACCACTCGAATCAAACTGCCGCCTTAATTTGAGTGTACAATTTGTAATTAAGTGCGACATTTTCAATGTCACAGACAATGGTGACTTTGAAATGTTGGTGGATGACACATGCATCATCCCTCTCCAGCTAACAAGTTGTAAAGAATAACATTTCACAACTCAATTTGGTATAGTTGAACTTGTGTTAGAATTTTTTATATAATAACAGAAGTTAAAAAATTTTAAAATAAAACTTTTAAGAATCAATTCTTTTTCAGCTTTTATAAATTATTTTTGCTCCATAAAAAGAGTATAAATTATGATAAATACTGTGACACAACTTTTAAAATAAAAAAATAAAAATTATTGCTCATAAATTTCGAAAAAACATACTCATAGAGTCATAGTCATGGACTCGTAGCTAGTCATAAATCAATAAACTAGCCAAAATTACAAATAAACAAGAAAAAGTCTGCTCTATTGCAATATTGCGCATGATTGATTCGCTTTCACGCGTGGGTTTACGCATCACAAAGGAAAGGAAAACACAAACATATAGAATATAAAAAATGATATTATTTTAGTATGTTTATACATAAATTAGCTCTATTAGTGGCAATTTTTTATAAAAATACAATAATAGATTTTTTATATTAAAATAAAAGGTTTACAACAATTTTATTTGAAAATTCTATATACATTTTTTGTTTGTATGTCATTATTGTATTATGTATTTCATACTATATTATATTCAACAGTCAACTTTAGATGCTTATTTTGGACTGGCCATTTGTGATATTTCCAAATATATATAAATTATGACTCGAATTAATATTAGAGAAAATTTTACTTTGGCTCCCTTGTAGTTTGGGCCAAGTACAAATTAAACTCTCACCGTTTAAAAATCTTTACATAATTTTATGTGATTTGTGGATTAAAGTATATTATCTTATTTTTTATTCAAACTAACAAGAAATTCCCTTCGCTCTCTTATGTAGAAACTAGAGAGTGAACCTTAAATTTTAGATAAAAATACATTTGTAAGATCTTTAATTTTTTTTTAAAAAATGTCATTTCCTTCTTTCTTCTTCTCTCCACCATTATTCTCCTTCTAATGCCTTTACCACCACCCTTCCTCCTCTCTTGCAATACTCACAGACTCAAATTCCTTTCCCTCGTCCTCTACTGCTACATATATATATATATATATATATATATATATATATATATATATATATATATATATATATATATATATAGCGTATATGTATGAATTTACGTATGATTTGCCTTTGTGTACGAGAAAAAAATGAGGATATTAAGGTCGATTTATGTGTTATGTTAATAAATGTCAAAGATACACTTTAATTCACCAAATCACACGGAGTTATGTGGTGATTTTGGTGATATGCACATAACTCAAACTAAGGGAGCAAAGTAAAATTTGTTGTCATTATACGTTTATAAGTTCGTGAATTTATAAACATGAAAGTCAAAATTCCTATTTCGCGCATGCTTTTTTGTTTTTATTTGACAATTGAGTTATGCTACCAAACTTCATACGGAGCATTTGAAGAGTCAAAAATAAGATTTTAAGATTGTATTTGGATATTGAATTTGATAAAAAAATAAAAATAAAAATAAAAAAATTAGACGATTCAATTGTTCAAAACTACTGAATTATTTATCTTTTTTATTGCTATTTATATTTTTTTTATTCACAAAATTCTTAATTCAAACACAACCTAACTGAATGAGGTATCCGACATGAAAAATTAAAAAAGTGCTACAATTTTTTGTTTTTTGACTCTTGGTATTCAAAGGTATCTTTGAAGATGCTCCGAGGATTGATTTGGATCCAACTTTTTTTCTAGTTTTTTTTTTTTTCTTTTCTTGTTGACATTTTCAACTGGCATCCACATTTAATCACTTTCATGGTTAAGAAATTAGGAAACATTTCATATAAGTGGTATGAACACCACTTAATATTAAAAAAATAATCTGACTTAAAATAATATCTTTAGAGATGATGAGTTATAAATAATATCAAATATATTATGATTTTGATGTTTATATTAAATCTGAACATGTGAAAACTTGCGAAATAATATCAAATATATAATAATTTTGATAATTATATAAAATCTAAACATGTAAGAACTTGCTAGAGGTTGTATATATATGTGTGTCTTTTGTTTAATTTATTTATTTTATTGATTGCACGTTGCACCATTAATGTCCATATAGAGTCCACTGTCCACCCTTGACTGTTGAAATTTCCATCATGCGTGGTAGGTGTAGAAAGTAGATTGCAAGCAGTTGCCAAGTCACGTGCACCACACCAAGGGATTAGCTGGGTCCCAACTTTAAAATTTAAAAATTTATGTCGTTTGGATCATCACCAATTATAAGCTGCCTTTTTGTCTTTTTTACTGGCGAAAAGACCTTTTTGATTCACCAACTTAAAGTTTATTAAACTCTTTAAAATTGACAAACTAAACGAACTTTTAACTTATTAGATTATGAGACTTTTAACTTATTGGGATTCCGAGTGTTATTGGACTCGAAGCAATATTATAACATGTAGTACGTGTATTATTAGACAATTTTTTAAAAAATGAACAGAAATATTTAAATATACATCATTTCGTAAATTTAAAATCATAAAACATTATATTTTACAATATTTTTGAGGAAGAAAAAAGAGTAGTGACTTTATTGTGTTTTCCTTCATTCAACACATCTAATTCACATGGATACATGATTTAATTGAAAAGTTATATGAATTTAATTGTAAAAAATTAGAGCTTTGGTTGTAAATTGATTAAAATGTTAGAATTTTTCTTATATTTTTTTAAAAAATAAATATATATTTGTGCAAAATAAGTGTCACATATTTTGTTATATTAAGCATGTTAAATAGATATGTATTGAGGTTTTGTATCAACAAAGTTTGAAAAGCTTGTGATGTTAATTGAAGAAATTAAAATATATGGAGTTTGAATTGTATATACTTGAAATTATAGAAATTTTCTTATAATTTTGTAAAAAAAAAAAGCAAATATCAATACGGCAAAAGTGTGAACAGCAGGAACTTGATCCCGATAACTCGTAACAAAGCAGTAAAAACCAATGTGCTACACTTACCCATTGCTAAAATATAAAGTTTATATATATATAAACTAAACATTATACCTAAAGTGGGCTCTCATTTTTTGACAAAAACTCGGAGGCCCTAAAGGCTTCCTCCACCTAAAAGTTGGCAAACCTTGACCAGCTCTGTTGACTAGCTCGACCCCCTTGACCAACTCTGTGTGAGCCTTAAAAGTTGGCGAACCAAACACGCTCTAATTCTTTTTCTAAATATTGTGGTAAAAATCTAAGAGAGCAATCAACAGTTAGAATTGTTCCTCGGCCTCGACGCTGGACCTCGGCAAATACTCGGGCGACCTGCACAACAATGAACAAACGTGATCGGTCGGGGTGAGGCCGCTCAAAACTCTTCCGGCGTGTGTATCAGATCAAGGCGATCAGAAGATAATTCAAGGCAGTGTGGGCGAGCACAATATTAAAGGTGCCTATGGTGCCTGTGTTAAGCATACATTTTTGTAGTGGGGGAGCGACCTTTATATAGATGAAATAATGAGCCGTGTAAGTGGATCACGGCGAGTTCCTCGGAAGGATAAGTATGAGAAAATATCCCAAAAATATCGGAGATACATAGGAGGCTGCCAATTGGAGAACAACCCGCAATTATAGGCGTTGTAATGGAGTTGGAGTCTAATAGAGATAGTTCTCTTGTAGAGGTGAAATTCTCACGGATGTGGATTCTGATCAGGTGGAGGAATGATGGAAAAGGAATCTCATGATGACAGATTTCTAACAGAGATGGAGTTTTTTTGGAGAATAAGTCCTCATGAAGATGGTCTCTGACCCGACGAGATAGATAACCTCGCCCTATGGCGATCTGGAGGGACCCATTTATGTGTAGGCGAAGTGGAGCTCAGTTGTCTTTAACTATTTAGGCGACCAGGAATGTGGCGTCGTGAATTCTTGGGCAACATGCGCCACTTAGAATATTAAGAGATGATGCGTATTTTTCTTACATCAGTAGCCCCTACTCGAAGTGCCAAGACATTCGGGATCTTTGAGTAACCATTAAGTGGTAACCCTTAAACCACATAGGCATATATTAATGACGCGTCTTTCCTGTTGGACACGTAGATGATGGCATTAATTTCTATAATAAAGTTAAAACAAAACGGTAGCGCATTAATGGTGACTTTTGGTGGGATAGGTGGCCAACTAGGGAAGGCTTTTGGAGGGAAAGACGGTTATGAACTCGAAATTCAAAAGGTCGCGCAATCTTGGACGTTGAAGCAGATGGATCTCAGCCCTTGAAATCTTCTATATATAGGGGGACCCATCCATTCATTTATACTTTTTTGCTTCTGCTACCAAACTGCTGCTACCGTTCTTTCTCCTCGCCCCCATTTGTGGTCGCCTTCTTACCTTTTAGCACAGTAAGTACATTGACTTAGTTTATACTTTCATTCTTGTAGTTTATGTCCCATAGGCCTGAGGTGTTAGTCTATCAGACTTAGATTCCTTGCCTTCTTGGATATCCGACCACCTAGGAGAAGGATCGTCATATATTACTGACGAGGTAAAACAATCTCCTAAATCACTCATGGAAGAACTATCAGCCCATGAGGTCGCCCCCTTAGTCGCTATTCACCCATCAATAGAAAAAGAAAATAA
>BRYE01000002.1:8931948-8939448 GCA_030159115.1 Actinidia arguta var. hypoleuca
TCCTTGTATTTTTCTCAGTGATCTTGGCGAGTAGCTCTGCCTCTATCTACTTAGTGAAGTAATCAATGGCGACGATCAAAAACTTTCTCTATAACGAAGCTTGAGGCAAAGGTCCAAGTATGTCATTTCCCCATTAGGACAAATGGCCATGGGCTAGTCATTGACACCATCTCAGTATGAGGGAGGTGGCTCACTGGTGCAAACCTTTGGCAGTTAACACACTTTTTGGTGTATGTTGCCGCATCATGTTCCATCCGAGGCCAGAAGTAGCCTTGTCAAATTACTTTCCTTACTAGTGATCTTGCCCCCAAATGATTTCCATAAATGCCCTCATGAATCTCCATCATCACGTAATCAGTTTCATCAGGCTAGAGGGAACTCAAAAAAGGACCTAAAAAAGATCATTTATATAAAATTTCATGAAAAATGCAGAACCTTGTAGACTTGTATTGAATCCGACGAACTTGGAGTTTATCAGTTGGCAGTGTGCCATGCTGGAGATAGGCGATGATTTCGTCTATCCATGTTGGGTCTGTTTCTACTGGGTTGACAGGTTTGGCAATCTCAATACTTGGATTGGACATGAATTTTAGAGATATATTTCTGTCCGATATGAAATCAAACGTGAAGGCGAGATTGGCTAGGGCGTCAGCTTTTCTATTCTCCTCTCTAGGGATCTGGCGAATGGTAAAACTTTTGATTTTTTGGGACATGCTTTTGACTTCGTCTAAATAAGCCGCCATCCATGTATCCCTGGCGAGGTAGTCTCCTTGGACTTAGTTCACCACCAGTTGCGAATCACTTAAGGCGTCCATGAAATCTATTCCCAATCCTGTGGCGATTCTTAACCCTACGAGGAGAGTTTCATATTCGGCTTTGTTATTGATGGCTTTAAACCCAATCCGTATAGCATACTCCGTCTGTTGTCCTGACAAGGTTTGGAGGACAAGCCCTACACCATAATCATACTAATTGAAAGATCCATTTACAAATAACATCCATCTGCCAAGATCCTCGTCCGAGCTTCGTAGTATTGGAATTTCTTTCTCTGGGGGAGCCATATCTGGTTTTGGAGTGGCTTCATGAGTGGATTCAGCCACAAAATCAACTAAGGCTTGGGCCTTTATACCTATTCTTGGTTTGTAATCGATATGAAATTCACTCAGCTCGATAGACCATTTCATAAGCCTTCCCGAGGTGTCTGGTCATTGAAAAATTTGCTTTAAAGGTTGATCAGTCAACACGGTAATGGGATGAGCTTGAAAATAATAGTGAAACTTTCTGGCTGTTATCAAAAGGGCATAGGCGAGCTTTTCTATCTTTAAATATCTATTCTTAGCACTTATCAAGACCTTACTAACATAGTACACCGATTTTTGAACTAGGTCCTCTTCTCAGATAAGCACGACACTTACCGCGGTTGGTGAGATGGACAGGTACACAAAGAGTTTTTCATCCGTGGTTGGAAAAGTAAGCAAGGGTGGTGAGCCGAGATACTCCTTGAGCTGTTGTAATGCTCTTTCTGATTCTTCTGTCCACTAGAAATCTTGATTCTTTCTCAGAATTTTGAAGAATGGTAGGCATTTGTCAGCCGATTTGGAAATAAATCTATTAAGGACGACAATTCGCCTTGTTAACTGCTGAACTTCATGGATATTCCTGGGCGAGCTCATCCTGAGAAGAGCTTGAATTTGATCCGAGTTTGCTTCAATCCCTAGTTTGGTTACCAAAAATCCCAGGAACTTTCCAGATGATACACCAAAGGTGCACTTGGAAGGATTTAACATCATCCGGTGTTTTCTCAGGATGTCGAATGCTTCTTCAAGATGGGCGACGTGATCGGCCATTTTGATACTTTTGACGAGCATATCATCTATATAAACTTCCCAATCAGTTCATTGAATATCTTGTTTACTAATCTCTGGTATGTTGCCCCAGCATTTTTCAATCCAAACGGCATGACCTTGTAGCAGTATAATCATCGTTCCATAATAAAGGAAGTCTTTTCTACATCGGGGGGACATATTTTGATCTGGTGATAACCCGAGAAGGCGTCCATGAAGCTAAGGAGCTCATGCTTGGACGTGGCGTCAACTATCAAGTCAATTTTTTGCAAAGAAAAACTGTCTTTTGGGCACGCCTTGTTAAGATCAGTGAAATTAACGCATACTCTCTATTTTCCTCCCTTCTTAGGGCAACGATAACGTTGGCTAGCCATTCTGGGTAATGGGCTTCTTTAATAACATTGGCTTTGATGAGCTTGGCCAATTCTTCTTCAATAACTCTTAGTCACTCGGGGGCGAATTTCCTTCTTTTTTGGCGAGCTGGAGGATGCTTGGGGTTGGTGAATAATTTGTGTATGGCGACTTGAGGATCAATACCCAAGACATCGCCCTATGACCAGGCGAAGACATCAAAGTTTCTCTTCAAGAATTCTACTAAAGCGCAATGCAGTTCGTTGGTAAGTTCGATTTTGATCATAATGTAGCGATCAGGATATTTTGGGTGTATGGAGATCGGAGTAGTTTCTTCAAGGGGTTTGGTGTTTTCGGTTTCTTGGGGGTCTAGCAGGATAACTTGTTCCACCTCGTCTCTCAAAGGTTCCATCTTGCCATCGTCGATTTGTAATTGCTATTGGACATTCGAGACTGGGGAGGTTTCAACCTTCATAGTAGAAATGAAACATTGCCGTGCCACTCTCTGGTCGCCTCTCACCTCGCCCACCCCTGATGAAGTGGGAAATTTCATTTTCAAGTGGTAGGTTGAGGTGATCGCCTTGGTTCCTTCTAAAGTTGGGCGACCAAAAATCGCTTTGTAGGGCGAAGGACAATCTACCACGATGAAGCCTTGCCAAATAGTAGTTTGGTGTGGCTCTGTCCCCAAGGTTACTGGTAACTTAATCTATCCAAGCGAATGTGTCACATTTCCTCTGAAGCCTACCAAGGGAGTAAGGAAGGGGTGCAGTTTATCGAGTCCTATCTTCATTTTTTTGAATGCTGAGATGAACAGGATATCAGTTGAACTCCCATTATCAATCAAGATTCTTTGAACATTGAAATTGGCGATGATGGCTAAAACAACCAAGGCGTCTTCATGAGGTAGGTGTACACCCTTCAGATCATCATTGTTGAATGTGATAGGTGGGTGAATATCAATCATTGGCGAGGAGAGGTTACATATTTTTTCAGCCTACCCACTTACGCTTCTGGCATGCCTTTTCCTGGATGAACTTGAACTTTCTCCAGATCCAAATCCGCCATGGATGACTTGTATATCACTAGCGGTTGGTCTATTGTCGCCATATCTCCTTTCTGGAGAGTTTGGTGGTGGGCGATTAGTAACATACTTCCTTAGATATCCCCTTTTGATAAGGTCGACTATTTGTTTTTTTAGATGGAATCAATCTTTTGTGTTATGACCGTGATCTTGGTGGAACTCACAATACTTGTTCTTATTCCTCTTTCGAGGATTAGTTTTGATTTTTGAAGGCCATTTAATGAATTCTTCATGCTTGATTTCTGTAAGTACTTGTGTGATTGGAGCGTTGAGGGGAGGTAATACCAGTTCCGAGCGGCGAGGTGGAGTACAGGGTCGCCTTTCGTTGGTTCGTCTCAAATCTCGGTCAAGCTTCTTATTCCTTGCTTCGTCCCTATAATCAGATCACCTTGTATCAGGCTCTTTTCTCTTATGATCATCTTTTCCTCTTCGCCTCCGCTTGGCTTCGGCTAATTCTTTTGCAGCGATATACTTATCAGCTTTACTTTGAAGAACGGATAAAGTTTCTGGAATATTTTTGGACAGGGAGTCGAATAGTGGACTAGGGCGAAGTCCTTCCATCATGGCCATTACCACTACCTTGTCACTGAGATCCTCAACTTCCAACACGACCTGGTTGAACCGTTTCACATAATCTTTCAAGTTCTCCGTTTCTTTTTGATGAATGGTGACGAGGTGGGAAGCGTTTTTTTTCCTGACTCTGCAGCTCATGAAGTTGGCGACAAAGAGCCTACTCAGATTGCCAAAAGAGTCAATGGTTCCAGGAGGTAATTTCTGGAACCACAATCTCGCCGATCCTTTTAGTGTGGCGGAAAAAGCCTTGCACATGATTTCGTTGGAGTATTCTTGGAGCGACATCAAATTCTTGTATGAGTCCAGATGATCCATGGGGTATGTTTTTCCTTCGTAGACTCTGAGCTCAGTGGGTAGCTTGAATCTGGATGACACCCTAGCTCTCATTATATTTTGCGTGAAAGGTGGCTCAGTCTATCTAATCAAAGCATCTACAGTTACTGGAGCGCTGGTCCCTGTATTGATGGCATCAAGGCGAGCGCCCAGATCCCTGATCTTCTGGGATGTGGAATTATCTCGCCGCCTAGGTACCTGATCGGTCCGACGAGGAGACCTTTCTCTCCTAGTTTCCTTGCCCTCCAGTTTTGGAGTTTTGCTGGATGATCGTGACTCTAATGAAGAAGTTTTCCTTTCTCGTCGGGGTTGGGGATTAGGAGAACGACACTGCCTATCCCGTCCCGTACTATGGTGGCTCTGGGATTCATTGTTACTCGAGAGATGAGAGCGGCGAGGAGGTGCTGGAGGAGGAGGTGGCGGGTTATTTGCGGCGAGGTGTTGTATTAAGAGGGCGTTATTCTCATTCATGATTCTCATCTATTCGGCCATACCGTGTATCTCACGGTGACGGCCCTCTAGATCTGGAGCTTGGTTAGTGTTGGCCGTAGGACAAGCTCTGTTATCTAAAGGGCTGCTGGCACTTGGTCTGGGTAACCAACGACTGCGCAGGTGCATAGAAGGTTGAGAACTGTCGTTCCCACAGACGACGCCAAACTATTGTGGTATAAATCTGGGAAAGCAACCAACAATCAGAATTGCTCCTTGGCCTCGGCGCTGGACCTTGGCAAATACTCGGGTGACCTGCGCAACAATGAACAAACGTGATCGGCCAGGGTGAGGCCAATCAAAACCTCTCTGGCATGTGTATCAGACCAAGACGATCAGGAGATAATTCAAGGCAGTATGGGCGAGCACAATAGTAAAGGTGTCTATGGTGCCTGTGTTAAGCGTACCTTTTTGTAGTGGGGGAGCGGCCTTTATATAGATGGAGTAATGAGCCGTGTAAGTGGATCACGACGTGTTCCTCGGAAGGATAAGTATGGGATAATATTCCAAAAATATTGGAGATAACATAGGAGGTTGTCAATTGGAGAACAACCCGTAATTATAGGCGTCGTGATAGAGCTGGAGTCTAATGGAGATAGTTCTCTTATAGAGGTGGAATTCTAACGGAGGTGGACTCTGATCAAGTGGAGGAATGATGGAGAAGGAGTCTCATGATTACAGACTTCTAACGGAGATAGAGTCTTTTTGGAGAAAGTCATCATGGAGATGGTCTCCGACCCGGCGAGATAGATGACCTCGCCCTATGGCGATTTGGAGGGACCCGTTTATGTGTAAGCGAAGTGGAGCTCAGTTGTCTTTAACTATTTAGGCGACCAGGAATGTGGCGTCGTGAATTCTTGGGCGACATGCGCCACTTAAAATATTAAGAGATGGTGCGTATTTTTCCCACATCAGTAAACATTTTCAGAAAATAAGTTTCTTAAAATTGCTACATGAGTTATGCGATCCATGTTGCCACAACAATCCTGCACCTGCCTCCATGATGGAGCATATAAAATTGTATGCCTAGACCCAAGTATGCTTATTTGAAAAGAAACCAAAGTCAATTGCCTGAACTATCAAAAATGATGGACGAAGAAGAAGAAGAAAGAAAAGATCAAACTACAAACGCCTGGGCATAATTTGCTGGCAGAAGATGACCTAATCTTATTCACAGCTTCTGAATAACTCGAATTATGCAATAGGAAAAGGAAACAGGGACTGGTTTTATAAGTCCCCCCACAACACATAAATTAAGCGGATATTTTTGGCTTTTGCCGAGTTCCAATCACTTTTCAGGTTCAGGATGAATCAGGCATTGAATAAACACCACCGAGTTCCTATTGTTAGATGAAAACAAATGAAACCAATTTGTTTTATGAAATCAATAAAGAGGAACACAGGAACAAATGTAATTCAAGTTCCTACCTCCATTCTCCATAAAGCAGAGAAGAGCAGGCTTCTGGAACAATATCTGCGGCTAGGCGATTCTGCTTCAAATCTTCCATCAGCACTCCCTCCATCTGCGGCTATCCACTTCTCCCTCCCTCTTCTCTTTATCCTCCCTTTTCTCTCTTGTTTGCTTTCTTGCCTTTTGTTTCTTACTCCTTGCTGTATCTTTCTTTCCTTTCTCCTCTTTATTACATCCGTTGTCGCTTGGTTTCTCTTTCTGGGAAGGATATTCACGCTTACAGATCTGAATTGCAGAAGAGGTAAAAAGTCTATGGAGGAAGTGCAGCTTGACAGAAGACGATCAGGAGGAATTCAAGCTTTATCACAGATCAATTTCAACTAAGTTTTATCACATAAACACTTACTAGCGAGGAGATTGCGTGCAAGGCGCGCAAACAAAGGGCCCAATACAGAAACACGAGAGAGTTTGTTAGAGGGTAAACAACTTACTATTTTACTGAACTAATTCATTCATGTATTTTAATTGTCATAGTGTATGCTTATGCAACAGAAGACGAGTCAAAATAAAAGAGGTGGATGATCTAGTTAAGTGTGACCAGCAAATAAATAAAAGATGCAAACATAACAATAGTCACAAAGATTCAAGAGTTGCTATTGTATGAGGACAGTTTATGGCCAAACTCTATGAGAACAGGAAAGGAGTTGCTCATTAGATGTAGTTTCACACATTCCTTTTGGATGATCCCACAAAGTTAAAATGATTGGCTTCCCTTTGTTTCAAACTTTTCAGTATCACTCTATTCATTTCATGGCACATTGAACAACTCTTAAATTTCATCTAGATTTGCTAGAAGATGCAAAGTCATATGCCAAAAACATTTCACAAATTAAATATATGTCCTAGTGTGCTAATGATATCTTGAGAAAAGTCGATGCGTTCGAACCAGACAACAAATTGCTATTTTACCACACCATTTTGCAAACACTACGACACCATAGAACAATAGATGAAAGCAGCAATATAAGGTATAAGCCACAAATCAAATTCGAAGAAATTCAATAGCTTAATTTAATAATAAAAAAGGTCATCACATAAATGATTGAAACGAATTATAGATAGAAATGTGATTCCGGTCACAACCTACAACTAAACAAGTATAATCAAAATAATGTTGATGTTGGAAGCCAAATTTTAGATGAAAACATAATTTTTTTTCTAAAAAAATCTTTTATCAAGCACCGGTTAGTTATTTTGTAGGTGAAGGCAGAGCAATTTTATGTTAACTATGTGCAAGTCTTGGCAAAAGAATATTATCAAAAACCAAAAGAGGTTGACAATGGGGTTACTTACTTTATAATTCTTAGTTGAAGGAACGAAGCACAAGTGTTTTTAACCTGTGTCACCAATTTCATCTG
>BRYE01000002.1:8971948-8979448 GCA_030159115.1 Actinidia arguta var. hypoleuca
GTACAGAAATTGAGTGCGGGTGCGTATTCAAGTATTAGACATTTCTAAATATAAATCTTAGGATATAAAAAATATATATCCAAAATTGGGCACGGATACGGGGATACATCCTGAACACTTATTTACATTATATATTGCAAATACTCTTCGACAATAGGTCGTAAATTATTTAGAAATGAACTTGAAATCACATTATCTATATCTCATCCATGTGTAAGGCTATAACTGTTGTTTTTTTAGTTAATGTGAATTTATTTTTCTTTAAATGTCATAAATTTAAAGGATCTGAGTGTCTAAATTGGATACGCTGTAGGTCACATATTCAACATCCGTACACATGTTATCTCCGTCAGACACAGGTAACTTGAGAAAATAAAAGAATCCATGTAGCAAATTTTCAATAAAAGAATTCAATAGGCCTTTTCTGTAATGAGTTTCTAGAATCCTGTTTTAAAATACTTTAAGTGGGAGTATGGTCATCTGCAAGAGATTAAGTGTGCTTAATAAATTTTCAACTTTCCTTATTCTAACTTGTTTTGTTTGTTTTAGTGTTTATTTATCAATTTTTTTTCTTGCGTGTATTATTCTGTATCACTGCTTGTGTTAAATCAGTAGAAGGAACACGGGCACTATATTCAGCACTATAAAAATTGGCCAGATAGACAAACAGCTATTCATTGGGGTATGTACGGATTTTGATTCTCTCTATTACACTCAATGTATTTAAGAGATTCATTACACTAAAACTACCTCATTTTACATTAAAATTACATCGTTTACATAGTAAACATAGATAACTTTTGAACTTTTAATCAGAATCTATCAAAAAGACTATGATTCACTATTTATTTGATAGATATAAAAAATATTATTTTTTGAACATATTTACAATATTTTTCATACAAAAATTAGCAATTTTGCTAAATAATTTATTTTTTTGATTATAAATTTCCACCCACTAGGGATCTCCCCACAACCTGTTATAACTAACATTCAACTCTTGCAAAAGGACGACCTCAGTTATCTGGGATGGAATACTCTGAAAATCTTGTCTAGAGTCACTAATGGCTCCATAAAATTGACCTGTGAAAAATTACACACGAAATTATTTTTCGATATGACAATCATGTCGATGCGTTTCCACATCCCAAAAAACATGGACGCGTCTCCAAAGAAATTATTTCTGGAGATGTCAACACGGAAAAAGCCTATGTTAGCAAAAGACACTAGAACTTCACCCGATAGCTTGTTGTGAGATAAAAGAAGTGCAATTGGTGTTTCTTTTTCGGGAAAATGATTGAAAAATTCAGGGATCGATCAAGTAAGATGGTTTCGGCTAATGTCTAAGGCGATGAGTTTAGGATGTGTTTGTTAAAGAATGGAGACAATAAAGCCATGAAACATGCAACTCATGTTTTGTGGAGATAAAGCCATGGAACATGCAACCCATGTTTTGTGAATAATGGAGACAAAACCCCACCACTCACCTATCTTTATGATTTTTTATTTGTGCCCTCCATTTGTTATAAAAAGCCATCAAATGGCAAAGGAAATAGGTGTGAGGAAGAATCACCGAGAGAGTAAGAGAAAAATTGCAAGTGTGAAATTTGAGAGCAATTGTAGAGAGAGAAAGGAGTGTTGTGTTTGTGAGCCAAAAAATACGGAGTGAGTATTTTTTGAGTGTGGGTGATACACAGTGTGTGTTTGTGTGATACACAATTTGTAAACACAATATTTATTTAGTGAAAGTGGGTGTGAGAGGTGGACGTAGCCAAATTGGTGAACCACGTATATCCTCGTCTTGTGTCAATTTCTCTACATTCATTCTGTCCATTTAAATTGCATTTTATTTATTCTCTTGAGCCACTGAATCCCAAGGTCCTGGCAAAATCATTGGTGGAATTTAGCAGCGTCTAATTTTCCAACAATTGGTATCAGAGCCTTTGGTTGGCGAACCAAAAGCACAGCAGGCATTTACTCAAAATTACTCCGCAAAGTAATTTTTGTAATCATTGTTTTTTGTTCAAGTGGGAGCAATGGCGTCAGAGAAAGAGTCCAAAATTTCTCAGTTTGACGGCACAAATTTTGGATTCTGGAAAATGCAAATAGAAGACAGCTTGTACCAGAAAGATCTTTATTTACCTTTGGATGACAAACCAATGGAAATGAAAGATTCAGACTGGGAGCTGCTGGACCGGAAAGCTCTCGGAACCATAAGGCTATCACTGTCAAAGTCAGTAGCCTACAACATTAAAAATGAGAAGACAACTGCGTCTCTCATGGCGGCCCTCTCCAGTATGTACGAACAGCCTTCTGCAGCAAATAAAATTCATCTAATAAAGAAGTTATTTACTATGACGATGTCAGAAGGAGCGCAATTCAGAGAACATCTCAGCGTGTTCAAAGAAGTGACGGACCAGTTAGAGGCGGTGGACATGTCTTTCACTGATGAGATACGTGCCTGTTTAATTCTCGGACAGTTGCCTGAGAGTTGGAAAGGCACAATTACTGCAATCAGCGGATCTGCAGGAAAGACAAAACTGAAGTTTGATGATGTAGTCAGCACAATTATGACTAAAGAAATTCGAAATCGGTCAAATGGTGTCTCCACCTCGACGTCAGCTTTAAACGTAGAAAGCAGAGGCAGAGATTCAAACAGGAGCGGAGGGCGCAACAGGTTCAAATCCAGAAATGGAAGGTCGAAATCTCGAAATCCCAAAAATTCCAACAATTCAAATCAGAACCAGAAGGTGATCGAATGTTGGAACTGTGGCAAGACCGGGCACTACAAAAATCAGTGTAGATCCCCGAAGAAAGAAAAAGAAGGAAAGACGGAAGCAAACATCGTAGCAGAAGAGACAGACGATGCACTGATATGCTCTTTGGAGAACAAGTCGGAGTCATGGGTGTTAGACTCCGGAGCTTCCTTCCATGCGACCTCCAACAAAGAACTCTTAATGAGTTATTCTCCAGGCAACCTTGGCAAGGTATATCTTGGTGATGATCAGCCTTGTGACGTGGTTGGCAAGGGCGATGTACAGATCAAGCTGAACGGATCTGTGTAGAAGCTAAGGGATGTGAGACACATTCCTAACTTAAGGAAAAATCTGATCTCAGTAGGTCAGTTAGCAACCGAAGGTTATGTCACAACCTTCAATGGCAATTCCTGGAAAGTTTCCAGAGGTGCAATGACAGTTGCTCGTGGCCAGAAGAGTGGTACACTCTATATGACAGCAAACACTTGTGGGTCAATTGCAGTTGTAGACAGCAAGGACGATCCAAACCTATGGCACCAGAGACTTGGTCACATGAGTGACAAGGGGCTCAAGATCATGCACTCCAAGGGGAAACTACCAGACCTACAGTCAGTTGACACTGACTTATGTGAAAGCTGTATCTTTGGGAAGCAGAAGAGAGTTAGCTTCATAAAGAGTGGCAGACCGCCTAAGCAAGAAAAGCTTGAGCTAGTTCACACGGATGTTTGGGGCCCAGCTACTGTCTCATCCATTGGCGGGAAGTCATACTTTGTGACTTTCATTGACGACCATTCCAGGAAGGTGTGGGTTTATTTCTTGAGATACAAATCAGAAGTGTTCGAAGTATTCAAGAAGTGGAAAGTCATGGTGGAAAATGAGACAGGCCTAAAAATCAAGAAGTTGAGATCCGACAATGGTGGTGAATATGATGACACCGGGTTCAAGAAGTTCTGTTATGAAAATGGCATCAGACTAGAGAGGACTGTGCAAGGGACACCGCAACAGAATGGCGTAGCAGAACGAATGAACCGAACATTGACTGAGAGAGCCAGAAGCATGCGGATACATGCAGGATTGCCCAAGCAATTCTGGGCAGAGGCAGTCAACACAGCAGCCTACTTGATCAACCGAGGACCATCAGTTCCACTAGAGCACAGAATACCAGAGGAGGTTTGGAGCGAAAAAGAGGTAAAACTTTCACACTTGAAAGTTTTTGGTTGTGTATCATATGTGCATATTAGTGATCAGGCTAGGGGAAAGCTTGACCCTAAGTCACTAAAATGCACCTTCATCGGATATGGTGGAGATGAATTTGGGTACAAATTCTGGAATGACCAGACCAAGAAGGTGATCAGAAGTCGAGACGTGATATTCAATGAGAGGGTGATGTACAAAGACAGAAATGCACTACAGTCTAGTGATGTAACAATGGGTGATCCTATGTACGTTGATCCAGATGATATCCCAGATAAAAGTATAGTGCAACAAGCAAATGAGAGTCCTCAGTTAGAGGAACAGACACCCCAAAGTAGTACACAACAGATTGATCCACCACAGTCTCCATCTCAATCTCCTATACTAAGGAGATCTTCACGGCCTCTTGTACCAAACAGAAAGTACATGAATTATTTACTACTCACTGATGCTGGAGAACCTGAATGCTACAATGAAGCATGTCAGGTGGAGGATGCTAGCAAGTGGGAGTTTGCAATGAAAGAAGAGATGAAGTCCCTTATCTCTAACAAGACATGGGAGCTAGCTGAGTTACCCGTGGGAAAGAAAGCCTTACACAACAAATGGGTGTATCGAGTCAAGGAGGAACATGACGGTTTCAAGAGGTACAAGGCAAGACTTGTAGCCAAAGGCTTCCAGCAGAAAGAAGGAATCGACTACACCGATATATTTTCACCGGTTGTGAAACTGACTACCATTCGGTCAGTTTTAAGCATTGTTGCAGCAGAAGACTTGCATCTTGAGCAGTTAGATGTAAAAACTGCTTTCCTCCATGGTGATCTTGAGGAGGAGATATACATGCAGCAGCCGGAGGGTTTCTCAGAGAATGGAAATGAGAAGCTCGTGTGTAAATTGAAGAAGAGCTTGTATGGATTGAAACAGGCTCCAAGGCAGTGGTATAAAAAGTTTGACAGGTTTATGCAGACAAACAACTATTTCAGATGCAATGCTGACCATTGCTGCTACTTCAAAAGATTTGAGTCCAGCTACATTATTTTGCTACTTTATGTCGATGACATGTTAGTGGCAGGATCCGACATGGGCGAAATCAGAAAATTGAAGAAGCAACTGTCGAGTGAGTTCGACATGAAGGACTTGGGCGCAGCAAAGCAGATTCTTGGGATGAGAATCAACAGAGACAAGCCAAATGGTACTTTGCAGTTATCTCAGGTGGAGTACATTGGGCGTGTTCTGAAAAGGTTCAGCATGAGTGATGCTAAGGCAGTTAGTACACCTTTGGTTAGTCACTTTCAACTATCCAAGGAACAGACACCCAAGACGGAGGAAGAAAGAAACTTCATGGCTAAGGTTCCATATGCCTCAGCCATTGG
Source organism: Actinidia arguta var. hypoleuca (assembly GCA_030159115.1). Lineage (NCBI taxonomy): Eukaryota > Viridiplantae > Streptophyta > Magnoliopsida > Ericales > Actinidiaceae > Actinidia > Actinidia arguta. The sequence goes on from BRYE01000002.1 coordinate 8,977,269, forward strand.
AAGTCTCATGTACGCCATGGTTTGCACAAGACCAGATATTGCTCATGCAGTGGGAGCTGTGAGCAGATTCATGACTAATCCTGGAAAGCAACACTGGGAAGCAGTCAAGTGGATACTAAGGTATCTACGAGGCACCACTGAAAAATGCTTATGTTTCAGAAAAGGAGAATTGAGACTACAAGGCTTTGTAGACTCAGACTTTGCTGGTGAGGTAGACAATAGGAGGAGTACTACCGGTTACATCTTCACGGTGGGTACTACAGCAGTTAGTTGGGCATCACAATTGCAAAAGATCGTTGCCTTATCTACTACAGAGGCAGAATACGTAGCAGTGACCGAGGCCAGCAAGGAAATGATCTGGTTACAGGGATTGTTAGCAGAATTGGGTCTAAAACAGATGAAGAATATTTTGCACAGTGACAGTCAGAGTGCTATACATCTGGCAAAGAATTCAGCATTTCATTCGAGGACCAAGCATATAGGACTTCGTTATCACTTCGTCAGATCTTTATTAGAAGATGGGGTGTTAATACTTGAGAAGATCCAGGGCAGTAAGAATCCAGCTGACATGTTAACCAAGATAGTTACTACAGAGAAACTGAAGTTGTGCTCAGCTTCAGTAGGTCTTCAAGGATAGAAGACAGGAGAATCTCACACCCAGCTCACTAATAGATACGATGAATGAGTTGCAGTTCAAAAGTCTCCAAGTGGGAGATTGTTAAAGAATGGAGACAATAAAGCCATGAAACATGCAACTCATGTTTTGTGGAGATAAAGCCATGGAACATGCAACCCATGTTTTGTGAATAATGGAGACAAAACCCCACCACTCACCTATCTTTATGATTTTTTATTTGTGCCCTCCATTTGTTATAAAAAGCCATCAAATGGCAAAGGAAATAGGTGTGAGGAAGAATCACCGAGAGAGTAAGAGAAAAATTGCAAGTGTGAAATTTGAGAGCAATTGTAGAGAGAGAAAGGAGTGTTGTGTTTGTGAGCCAAAAAATACGGAGTGAGTATTTTTTGAGTGTGGGTGATACACAGTGTGTGTTTGTGTGATACACAATTTGTAAACACAATATTTATTTAGTGAAAGTGGGTGTGAGAGGTGGACGTAGCCAAATTGGTGAACCACGTATATCCTCGTCTTGTGTCAATTTCTCTACATTCATTCTGTCCATTTAAATTGCATTTTATTTATTCTCTTGAGCCACTGAATCCCAAGGTCCTGGCAAAATCATTGGTGGAATTTAGCAGCGTCTAATTTCCCAACAGTGTTCCCAGTGAAGGTGGTATTGAGCCAGACAGGTTATTAAAGGAAAGATCAAGAAATTCGAGCTTTTTGAGGTTTGGGAGAAATTTGGATATGTGACCTGAGATATTGGTCCAACTAATTTGGAGAACCTTAAGTTTGACAATTTCCCGATGGCAGGAGGAATCTCACCTACGAAAAACGGATTCTTATGAAATCGGAGTATTTCGAGGCGCGTGAGATTGGCAATGGCATTAGGGATTAGGATTTGAGAAGCTATATTTGAGTTTCCAAAGGGCATTTCTGTCATTTGCATCACAACCATTGGCCGGAGACACGCCGGGAAGCAAGAGAAGAAAGATCATGGTCTAAGTTTTGGTGAATGACAAATTGAAGTTTGGGGACTGAACCATGTATTTATATGTGAATTGGGATATATAATGAAATTGTGTCATGGTCAAAATCTCTCTCTCTCTCTCTTTTGTGGCATTCAATGCATTTGAATGATGTGGTCACTTTATATATATATATATATATATATATATATATGTGTGTGTATCAATATCATGCCTAAAGAACTAATCTGGAGTTGATCTCACTATCTTTTAGTAGGGGTCTAATTAAAAATGGAGCATATAATTGTTTGGATTGACCTAAAAAATGGTGTATTATCATTTTGCAATATCATAAAAAATGATATCGTTTGAAGTTGACATTTGTGATTGTCTAAATTGATTGTTAGCATACATTTTAAACATATTGGTTGTTTTTATAAACACTTTAATCTTTTGAAACACTTAATAAGAATTGATTTTGAAATCAAAATCACTCATTGTTTTTATATTTTATTTAGCTGAAACGATTTGGAAATTTCGTAAGCAACTTTTTGGGATGTTTAAACAAGTTTTCATTATTTATTGAAAATAAA
>BRYE01000002.1:8991948-8994448 GCA_030159115.1 Actinidia arguta var. hypoleuca
TTAAAATCATTATACTTTCTAATTTGTTCTCTATTTTATAACAATGTATCTATTATCTGACATTTATAGCTTATCTGTTTTTTAAGTTATAAAACTCTAACGAGTACGCTTAAGTGGTGATTTTTTTTGCATAGTGTCCCGTGGACACGGACAATTCCTAGTTTATACTATAAAACACAACTCATTTTGAATTTCAAATTTATCTCTCGCTATCTACGGTTGAAATTCATTTGAGTTAGTTCAATAACTGAGATTTCACCTGAGACTACATTTTTTCGCTAAAAAATATCACTTTCTTCTTTTCAAAAGTATGGAACCTACATTAGCTATGATTCAATGGACAAAAAATCTCTAAAACTAAGCGTATATTTTATCCATTGTATCATTTTTTCAGTGGAACTCACACCCAAAAAACTAAAAAAAACATTTATTTTTACCCAATTTCTTTCCAACTAGCAATATTTTATTAAAATTATCATAATTTTTAATTTGTTCTCAATTTTATAACAATGCATCTCTTCGTATATATATACAATATATTTTTTATCTATCATTTATAACTTATCTAGTTTTAAAATTAAAATTTTTTAACAAGTATATTTAAAGAATATATTTTTTTTTACATAATATACGTAGACACATGCAATTACTAGTATGGTAACATTTCCCATCTCTATAAGGGCATGTTTGGCAGGAGGATAGGGAAGGGGGATAACTTTCCCCCCTTTCTTTTCCTTATTCGGCGTTTGGATAGCTAAATGCCGTCCGAATAACTTTTTTCCTCAGATAACTTTTTTTTCCAGTAGGCGGATAATTTTTTAGTGGTTCTCACCTTAACTAAAAGTTATCAGGGAGGATAAGGGTGGTGGATAGAAAAGAAAATATATATTATGTATGAATGTATTTATATTAGATATTTATATATGTATATATATATTTTTAATATCTAGATATTTTATATTTTGTTTATCTATATATACTTTCTTCCTTATTCCCACTTTATTTTATACATTTAAAAAAATATTTAAACAAAGTTAAAAATTATCCTTTTTAAAATTTATCTTTCATACTATCCGTCAGGCAAACGACGATGACCCTGAAGGACATGTGATGTAAGGTTGGCTCCTTGTCCATTCTTCTTAAAAGCATGCTTGGCCCACTGAAACCAGCTCAAAACCCAATATCACTCTGCTTAGACCCAAAATAAAAGGAAATGTAGGATCCATTACTTCAAGGCGTCCCACGGGTGATGCTTACTTTTTGACTTCTACTTGGAAATGAGAATTGTTGTTCCCAGCCCTCCTGACACACATGACCATTTTTTTTTACGTTTCACTTTGGAGTAGTGTTATGGATACTCTATATTAACATTCTAATTGCATCTTATGGTGAAGTTTCAACACTTTATTGGGATGTCAATAGGGTCCACCTCAATGACACCCCAATGAAGTGTTGACACCTCACCATGGGGTGCAAGTTGGGTGTACCCATAGCATTTACCTTCACTTTGAGCCTCAATTCCCTTTTAAACTATTATTTTATCATTCAATCATTTTATTTTTTTTTCTTTTAATACCTCTTGATTTTATTTTATTTTTTTACTTCATTTTTGAATTTTATATAAAATAAATTTTGTAATAAAATTTTATAATTTTTTTTACTTACTTTATATATTTTTTTTAAAAAAATATGAATCAAAATTTATAATATTTTTTTTAAAAATTTCTCTCAATTTATAAAATTTAATGCAAAACTAATTAACATATTTTTTTTAAAATATTAAAGCGAAAAATTTAAATTTGTTATTTGAGAATTAATAATGCATTTTTTAGAATAAATTTGTGTTGCACACCTTTAACACTTAAAAAATGTATTATTAATTTTCAAATATAGTCTCAAATAACAAATCTGAATTTTTTATTTTAATTTTTTTAAAAAAAAATATGTTAATTAGTTTTGTATTAAATTTTTATAAATTGAGATAAATTTAATAAAAATATTATAAACTTTGATCCATATTATAAAAAAAATTCTTCTATAAAAAATAAATAAAAGATTATAAACATATAATAAAAAAATATTTATCCAAAAAAAAAACTGATAAAAAAAATATTGAAAAAAAAATAAAAAAAATAAAAATAAAACTAAAAAAAAAAGGAGGGAACGATGGAGGTCAGCGGCACAATGATAATCGTATAAGGGGTTTGGAGGTGGTGCGGGTTGGTTTTATGTCAGGGGTGGGAAAGTTAGTTCTCCTAGGAAATTCTTTCCTCTTCAACTTTGTTTCCATTACCTTTTAAGGGCGGTTTGGGGTAGTGTTTTTTGTTTTATTTTATTTATATAGTTATTTGTTTTTCGAGTTTTTCATTTTTAGTGAATTATTATTTTTATTGTTTTGATTATTTTTTTGTATTTTTTAATTATTCTTAATGAGAGGATTTCAAAAACATATTTTTTTTATTTAATTTAAAAAAAGATCATTCAATACGAAAAAAATATA
>BRYE01000002.1:9041948-9044448 GCA_030159115.1 Actinidia arguta var. hypoleuca
CTTAAAACGAGACAAGTGAATAAAATCAAGAAGGATAAGTTAAAGAAGGATTGACAAGGAAACTAATTAATGGTTTTTTTCTTAGTAGTTCCTGTAGTTTTGAATGATGGGATTATCCTTTACTTTCAGCAAGAAATCACATGTTTTTTGAACTTCGATATAATCTTCTTGATAGTAAATTTTATAGAAAATTCAAATTCAATTATTTTAAATTTAATTGATATTGTTGATTAGGAAAATGTGAGATTAGGGTTATTAGCTTAACCTAATACACACACATAATCTCATATATATGTAGAATAAATATTACATATGAAACTCCACTAATTACTAACTGTACTAATTACTTGCCACCTACGAGGACGTCGTTCATTAATTCGTTTCCTAGCATCTCGCTCGGACCTCTTGATTTTCAGCTCGCCCCTATAGTCTATTCGTCAAGTATTAGGTTCCTTCCTCTTATGTTTATCCTTTCCTCGCCACCTCCGCTTGGCCTCAGCCAACTCTTCCACCGCAATCTACTTGTTGGCTTTACTCTGGAGTGCCAATAAGGTTTCAGGGACACTTTGGGAAAGGGAGTCGAATAGCGGGTATTGGCAAAGACCATCCATTATCGCCATGACCACCACCCTGTCACTGGGATCCTCCACTTCCAGGACAGCCTGATTAAAACGCTTGACGTATTCTTTCAAGCTCTCTCCATCCTTCTGGTGGACTGTGAAAAGGTGAGAGGCATTCTTCTGCTTGACCTTGTAGCTCATGAAATTGGCGACAAAAGCTTGCTCAAGTCGCCAAATGAGTCAATGGTCCTTAGAGACAATTTTCTGAACGACGACCACGCTAGCCCTTTTAAGGTAGCCAAAAAAGCCTTGCACATTACCTCGTTTGAGTATCCCTAGAGCATTATCAAGTTCTTGTATGAATCTAGGTGATTCATGGGATCTGTCTTTCCTTCATACCCCCCGAACTGAGACGGAAATTTCAATTTGGACAAAACTCTGGTCCTCATTACCCTCTTGGTGAACGGAGGCTCGGTCTTGCCTTATCAAGGCATCTACAGTGACTAAGGCTTTTACGCCTATATTGATGGCGTCGATCCGAGCATCAGATCTTTAATTTTCTGGGTAGTGGACTTATCGCGGCGCTTGTGAGCTTGGTCATCCCGGCGAGGTGATCTTCCTCATCTCCTGGTTTCCTTGCCCATTGTATCATGAGTTTGGCTAGATAATCGAGAATCCGACATACCAGGACTCCTTTCTCGACTGAAGTGTGAACTTGCTGATCGGTGCTGACGGCTCCTAGTTGAATGTCCCTGACTAGCACTATGGCGATTCTGCGAATCTTGGTCACCTGATCGGTGAGAGCGGCGAGATCGATCAGTATCTTCCTGGATAGGTGCGGTGGCAGGAGGCGAATTGTTTATGGCGAGGTGTTGTACCAGGCGGGCATTTATCTCATTCATAATCCTGATCGGCTCAGCGATTCCATGCATCTCACGATGAATGCCCTCGAGATCTAGAGTTTGGCTAGTGTTCGCCATTGGACATGCTCTGTTCTTTAGAAGGCTGTTGGTATTCTGGCTAGGCAATAAGCGGCTACGCAGGTGCATAGAGTATTGAGAATTGTCGTTCTCACATACGGCGCCAAACTATTGTGGTAGAAATTTGGGATGAGCAACTAACAGACAAAATTGCTCTTAAACTCGGTATTTGACCTCAGCGATGACCGTAGTGACCTTGGGGTAATGACCTCTGCGACCAGCGCAAGGAAACAAACGTTATCAGCAGGGGTGAGGCCACTACAAACCCCTCTGGAGTGGAGATGAAATTGAGATGAGATGACTAGACAGAGCTTAGCAGAAAATTTGTATGGATATAGCTCAAAGAGTGAGAGTGCAGTTACCCTTTCAGGCGGAGGGTGAGCAGCCCTTTATAGGTGGAGAACATAGAGCCGTGCAAGAAGATCACGGCGTAATCATCGGGCAGCCAAGTATCGAAGGCGTGGCCGAGGATTTCGGAGTAAAAGGAGGAGAATGCCAAATGGAGACAACACCGCGAATGTAGGAGATTCAGTTGATATGGAGTCTCAAGTTCATCTCATCCTCAAGGTGACGGGTGAGGTTTATCTCATCCTCAAGTTCATCTCATCCTCAGAGTGACATGCGAGATGGATGTGGCAACATGAGATTGGCGATGTGAAAACCCACAGAGTAGGTGGACGGCATTCCAGGAAGTCCGATCTCAGTGCATGGTGATCAAGATAGATATGGCGAGGTGACATGATCAAGCGACATGATATGGTGAAGTGATTTTGGCGACGTGCTTACTTCAGCATGTAAAGATTTTACCATCATCAGATATGTTTCTCTGTTAACAACATGAACCTTACCCTTCAAGGCATCCATGTCACCTCCCAACATGTTTCCCGACCAACCACCGTCTGCATCACCCCCTAACGCACTGCCATCCCTTATCCCGCAATAAACAGAAACGGTTTTGAA
>BRYE01000002.1:9089448-9091948 GCA_030159115.1 Actinidia arguta var. hypoleuca
CCCAAACCACACTAAGCTCGTTTGGTTTGGTTCGATTAAAGTTGGTTTGGTTTTGATACAAACATGAATCAACCCAACTGCGTGTGCGTTAATTGTTTAGGAGGTTTAATTTGTCTTATTTATTTTGTACATGATTTGTTTTAGGATTTTTTTAACAATGTATTGCTATTTAGGATGCGTCGAATAAAGTTGGATCGGTTCTGGGTTTATACAAATACGAACCAATTCCATGTTGCGCATGATTGAGTCAAAGATTTAAGTAGAGATTTGTGAAAAGTAAAGAAAAGTACAAGAATAAAACGGAAATCTTTTTTATTGGATCCATTCACTTTTACTTTTTCTTTTTTTCTTTAAATCAACTAAATACTTCATCAAAAAAATGTATTTAATAATAAAACTTTGTACCTCGGTAAAAAAGGCGCCCATGGCCTAATGGATAAGGCGTCTGACTTCTAATCAGGCGATTGTGGGTTCGAGTCCCACTGGGCGTGCGTTCGTTTTTTCTTCGGTCTGGGCTTAATGAGAGAGAGAGAGAGTCTGAACTTTTTAAAAAGTATATTTCAACTTATTTTTAAGTTTTGATTTTTAAAAAACATTGAGGGTAGTGAAAGAATTAGATTCCTTCCTGGTCCGAAATCTTATTCCGATGGCCATCACGTCGGTGCTGATTTTTGCCATCTCAGCATGTCCTTCTCATCTCAGCATGTCACCCCAGACAAACGAGTCTGTATTTATTTATCCCTTGTCTCTCCTATATCTGTATTTGAATAGATTTGTTCCGTCGTCATTTAAGTTTTTGATCCAAATACCACTCAAAAGAACGAAAAGACTGTTTTTCTCTCCTATATCTGTATTTGAATAGATTTGTTCTGTCGCCATTTAAGTTTTTGATCCAAATACCACTCAAAAGAACGAAAAGACTGTTTTTCTCGTCGCCATTTAAGTTTTTGATCCAAATACCACTCAAAAGAACGAAAAGACTGTTTTTCTCTCCTATATCTGTATTTGAATAGATTTGTTCCGTCGTCATTTAAGTTTTTGATCCAAATACCACTCAAAAGAATGAAAAAACTGTTTTTCTCTCCTATGTCTGTATTTGAATAGATTTGCTCCGTCGTCATTTAAGTTTTTGATCCAAATACCACTCAAAAGAACGAAAAGACTGTTTTTGTGGTGAAATGAAGGTTGTGTTTTGATTTAGGATTGAGTGGAGAAAAAAGAAAAAAAAAAGAGAAAAGTGAATTAATTCAATGGTTAAGAATGAATCCTTTTATTTTATTTTTTTTTTCATTCACAAATTCTTTCCTAAAACCTTGATCCGAATACAATCTTAGTGTTATGTTTGGATGAAATATTTGTTGAGAAAAAATAAAATAAAAATAAAAAAGCTAAATAATTTAACTATCACAAATTGTTAGATCCATTAAATTTTTTTTTCCTATCAAAATTTTTAATCCAAACACAACCTAACGTACGGGTGCATGAATTGGGAGTATCCTAGGGGCTTCAAAATATACATATTGTCAATCAATCGATACGTAATATATTAGAAAAAATCAAAATTTGACGTAATAGCAACTCTTCCAAACCAATGACTCCTTTTTCTTTCTTCTTCTTTATTTTTGTCTGTTTGTTCTTTGGATTTGACATATGTCAATTTTTCTTTTTGTATCTACAAATGAAAGGTTTTGCTTTGGGATAATAACTAAGAAAAGGTCTATTATGTTGGATACACGTAAGTTTTCCTTAGTGTGTCATTTCTAGTAGGAAACCTTGGGAATCTCCACATTTTCAAAACCAACTCTTGTCATGACTTTAGAAAGTTGGACATGAAATGCAAGGGTAAAATTTGGGGAAATTTCATTTCAACAGTAAGACCAAGGATTATTATCAGATCAGTGGCATGACAACTGAAACGTCACTGGGATAGTACCAAATGCATGGTGTCTTAATTTTTTGTTGGACGGTTTTGCCCTTCTTTGAGAAACAATGTCGTTTTGTTTGGCTAGTCTGTTGTGCAAGTCATTTGTACGAGAGGTGTAAGTCATGGTTGCCGAAGGGAGCAATTACCATGTGCAAGTCATTTGTGCGGGGTGCACATCATGGCTGCGAAAGAGAGCGAGTCATTTGTGCTAGAGGAACAAGTCATGGCTGGAAAATAGAGTAAGTCCCATGTGCAAGTCATTTGTGTAAGGGATGCAAGTAATGTCAGTTAAAGAGAGCACATCCCACATGCAAGTCATCTGTGCGAGGGGTGCAAATTATGGCTACTAAAAGGAGCAAGTTATCATGCCAGGGGTGCATGGCGGTGATGTCGACCTTGGACGGTGATGAAGAGAGTTGCGAGAGAGAGAGCGTGAGAAAATGTGTTTAGGAAGAAACATGAGTTAGGATTTGGTTGACCCTCAGCCCAAATAAAATGATGTCTTACTTGAAGAAGGGCAAAACCATCCAACAAAAAACTAAAACGTATACTATGTAGTTGATATTATTTTGTTGG
>BRYE01000002.1:9104448-9106948 GCA_030159115.1 Actinidia arguta var. hypoleuca
CTCAGAAGTATGCTTGGGCGACCGTATATAAGTAAGATTTTTTAACTCGAATGACGACCATGAATGTAGCCCTTTGACTGAATTACGTTGGTAGTTACGTATGGTATCAGAGCAGGTTTTGATTCTGTGACTTAGGGTCGTGAACATAACCCGCGCAATTCGTCTAAAGGGTGACATGTACAGAAAAGATCAATGGATTTTCTTAGTATTTGCGGAAAATTTGCAAATTAATTTTTGGAATTCCTAGATTCCTTCCACTATATTCTCGAATTCCTTCCACTAGATTTGCGAATTCCACGTTATTCCAACCGAAAGCTTTAGATGTGGCGGTACTTTTAACCATGCATGATACTGATTACTGGTATGCACAACAATGTCCTGTCAGTCTGTTTGTGCATTATGCACGATCCATATATCTTGATGGTCTCATGTAAGGATTACTTTATCTTTAGGATATTACTTGTTCACACATGTAATCTCAATCGTCTAGAAATTAAAGATCACATAGAATACATACCTAGATTTTATGATACTATATCAAATATTATATATTGACTCTCTCAAGGCACTTCAAATCCTAAACATTTCCAAAAGTGATGCTTTCATGCCCTTTCGCTTGCTAATTTTGTGACCTGGGTTATGAACCCACCGTAATGTCTCGCACGTAAAATGATTGTCCAAGGTTGTCATTTGAGTTCGTTGCTCCTACTTATATACCTAGGACCTCATGTAATCTTTTGAGGGGAGTCTCAACACATGTTGAGGATCATGGTTGTTATGGAATCTCCCAATTTATCCCTTTGCAGCTTTGCCATTCCTGTGGGGGGTCGCTCTATTACAATTATCATGACTTGCTCGTGGGAAGACTTACTGGACACCAACTCTCAGTTGCAATTTCCTGAGCCCAAGTGATAATGTGCTCGAGTTGGCGTTGATATCATTAGTACCAATCACAAGAGAAATGGGCTAGTCAAGGGTTATTATTTAGATGGAAATTACTCTAACCTTCCAGAGGTATTGACAAAATACTAGTAGCTCCATAGTTTTGGTGTAATTACACTAGTCTCCTCTTTGATCATGTTACCATAAATATCATTAACGTTGGTTAAGAAATTACGTATCCACTCCTACATTTTTTACATTTCAAAGTATGACAACATCGTCCTCCTTAATTGATGAATTTACAAAATTATGCTATTTTTCTTTAAGAAAAAAGGTTAGTTTATCAGGTTCTCATTCCTTCTCCAAACCCATTGTACCATCTTTCTCATTAACAAACGTTCACCATCTCCCACTTGTCTCTCCTCCTCCCTCCAATGCCACCCTGCTGGCATTCTTCCCCATTTTCATCTCCCCATCACTCGTTTCCCTCATGTCTCACCGCAGCTAGCCAACCCACCTAATTCCCAATTCTCTATCACTTCCTCCCAGTCTGCCTCCCTCCCTCTTCTTTGCTACTTGTAAAATCACAAATCTCTCTCCATGCGTGTGTGTGCGTTCACGTACTCCCCTTCATCATCAAGATTTAAATATCCAAAGAGAAACATCACAAATCGAAACTAGATACATGAGTAGGAATGAGACCCATCACTGTTAAGCCACATTGTTCTCCCCTTCCCTCTTTTCGAATATCATAGGCCATTCTCTGCAATCCCCTTCACCTTCTATCTCCTCCGACATTTTCAACCCTGTTCTTCCAGGTTCTCTCTCTCTCTCTCTCTCTCTCCTCTTTTCCTCCAAGCCTCCCTCCCTCATCTTTGCTACTTCCAAAATCACATCTCTCTCTCTGCGTGCGCGTGCGCGTGTCTCCCCTTCATTATCAAGATTTAAATATCCAAAGAGAAATATCACAAATCGAAACTAGATACATCAGTAGTAATGAGATTCCATCACCACTAAGGCACATTGTTCTCCCCTTCCCCCTCCGAACATCATAGAGCCGCTTCACCTTCTATCTCCTCCGACATTTTCAATCCCCTATAATCCTTGTCCGAGCCATTACTACAGATGAGCAAAGGGCAGTGGCATCAGTTCGAGCATCCTAGGGTGATGCAGACTATAAGAAGCTCAAGAAAAAAATAACTTCAAAGAAGCAACAATAATTGAACGTTGGCATGATATCAGGGCTGGACCAATCAAACCCGCAAATAGTTATATGTTCAGTCTTGGTAGAGTTGTATTTTATAATTATTTAGGATAGGTTCAAATCGGAATTTTTCAATATATGTTTTCTCATACTTTGGAGATTAGGGTTATTTTGATAATTTTTAGATTTGGTGGACACGGGTTGTAGGGGTCGCCCATGGATCGTAGTATGGGTCAAGTTATTTATTTGGGTTTTTATTTATGAGTACTTTTTGTACTGAATAGGTTTTAGTAGTTTTCTTTTTAGGTTAGGAATCCTGGTCCTATTTGGTATGGGAATCCGAGTCCTAATAGGTATGGGAAATCTCCCAAGTCTATATATATAGCCATGTAATGCATAAAATTAATAGCAAAA
>BRYE01000002.1:9111948-9116948 GCA_030159115.1 Actinidia arguta var. hypoleuca
TTGTGAAAAGAAAAGGTTAAGGGAAATGTAAGATAATGATGTGAAAAAAAATAATTTATTTTAGTTTGATTTTGTATTGTTTTTCAGTTGCCTGGGTAAATCTATCTTCAAAGTGGATTGAACCAGGCAGGTTGGGCTATTTCGATAATTCGGTCCTAAAGTAAGGATCATTACATTTGTTGTCAATTTTTTTTAAAAAAAGACAACGTAATAAAATTACGTGACTAACACTGTCTTACAAAATGAAGGAACTAGATCACCAAAGTGGGGTCCACAAATTCAATTCCTATTATTTTATTGTTGCTGACCCAAAATAAATAAAAAAAAATTACACATTGGTATTGACTATTGAGTGGGATCTGTTTTTTTGACTGTCTAAGCTGTTACATGACCCACCAGTGTCCCCTATGATAGTAGCAAACAAATTTCTGCAGCAGCATTTACAGTAAAAAATAGCATCGACGGTTTTTATGTTTAATAAGTTCCACAGCATAGAAATGGATTTCTCCTTCTCCTTCTCCTTCTCCTTCTCCTTCACAAGGTTATGATGGATCAGAGACAGAGAGAAAGAGAGGGGCATATACTATCAGAAATTGGTCCTAGTTCGGCGCCGCCTGTAATTACCATTATATGATGTCCTTTTTGGAAACTACTAAAAAGTTAAAAAACCATCCCCACATGTATATACTCCATGTCTATGTATATTTGATATTTGGTCCTCATAATTAACACTTCTTACACAAATGGGACCACTGATCATACAATTTGGTAGGCAATAACTCTCTCTCCCTCTCTCTCTCTCTGTGTGAGTGGAGTGAGCAATGGGGGTTGAGTTTTAGAAGGCCAAGGGATGGACCTTTGTTTCCTCCGGAGGCGGATTCATGTGAGGCCCGGGGGACAACTGCCCCCCTCAAGTTTGAAAAAAAAATATTTTTGCCTATAGTTCTAGAAAAAAATTTCAATTTGCCTCCCTCAAAATTATAAATGTCTCCCCCAAAAAATTTTCAACGATTACCCCTGAAATTTTTTCATGACTCTACCACTGGTTTCCTCAGTCCATTTTGTTTTTACTTGATGGTGCTATCTATTTGCCGCTGCATGTGAGAGACCCTACAGTCATCATACATATAGAAAGCAGCCAACAAATGGATCATTATTGCACTAGAAAAAAGAAATGATGCGCTTCTCTTGCCTGGACAGAGAAGACCACTTCGCAATCTTTTAAAAAGGAGTGTGAATTTCACTTGCCTCCCTTAAGGTTTAACAAAATGAGAATTTAACCCCAAAGGTTTTCACAGTAAACAAGGACCGCGAAAAAAATTATTTCAATTTTTTCAAGTCTTGTACCCTTTTTTTCCCTCTACTTATTTTCTTGAATATTGAGTGCAAAAGTGAAATGATCTCCTACTTCATCATGCGAAACAGAACACGAAGGATTATGATGGTGGCTAGCCATCGTTAATGCACCAGCCATTTGACAACTTGTATAATTTTCTTAACAACTGCACTAATTTCACGATACGAGAATTGGTCCCAAGGAAATTTACAAATTAACCCCGAATTTGGAGCGGCGGGGTGAGGCGCAGATTATGTGACTTGGCTATTTTCTACTAGATGAAATCGTGTATAAAATTATTTTATTTCAACTCAATTCTATTTTCATAATTTCAAAAAACTGGTATTTTCTTCAAAAAGAATAGGAGGGAAACGATATTCATCAACTTTTAAATGTCATTTCCTTAATTTAAGTAATGATATAGAAAAAAAATCTCAAAGTGGCTCCTTATGTGGCTCATTTCAATATAAAAAGTCATTTAATTTAGCTAAGCACATATATTTAATACTGTCATTACCACATCATTTCTATGAAAATTTTGATTAAAATTAGGATTGAACTATTTTTAAATAGTGTACTCATCCTTTAATTGACATGAAGTTCTAGAGTGGGATATTATCCCTCTCAACCAACTTTATCCTCTAATATGGGGGATTTGGTTAGTTGGTTAGGAATTAAATTATTTCTCTCATATCAATAGTAAATTCTCATTATTTAGATACTTTGCGCATTGGTATTGGTACATACCATACCATAGCCAAAATGCATGGAATATTGGTCTCGGGACCAGATTAGTTGACAACTTTGTCATGGAAACAAAAATAACCGAAGCAATGTAGCCTTGCAAAACATGCATATGTGAAAGGCACTACAAGAAAAAGCACCATTCATACTAAATATTAGTTAGTCACCGGAATCAGCTATTTTGTCTCCAAACAGTTATGGTGACTAACCTACCATTCGTCATTAATACCTACTCATTAAAGGTATTCTGCGACCAAAAAGGAGTTAGTCACTGATACATAGATTTACGTGCCCAAGGTATTTTTTGGACCTAGTTCAGTTTGCGGACTGGACTGGTTTCTATTTTCCTATTTTTATTTTGACCTTTTGATCCGAAATTCAAACTAGTGGGGGTAGGGATTAGGGGTGATCATGGTTTGATTTAATTCGGTTTATAATTGAATCGTAAATCGATTCGTGAGTAACGAGTTTTTTTTTACTGAACCGAACAATGAGAATTATCGAACCGAATCACTCGATTTTATAATTTTCGTCACTCAACAGATAAAAACATATAGAAATACAAATAATAAATAATAAAAAACTAAAAATTTAAGTTAAACTAAATATCAAAAAATTGTAACATAAATTAACAAACTAAAAAAATCTCACTGTTCAATTCGATTTTTAACCACCTGCAAACCGAACCATAAGTGACCGGTTTGAGACCCGTCTTTTGGCGTGCGATGCTTGTTTTAGCAACCAAAATTATGTGAGAGAACCTTATCAACACGTCGACCCCCCCCCCCCCCCCCCCCCTCTCTCTCTCTCACGCGCGCGCGCACACACACACTACTGCTACTACACTGTCCATTAGTTGCACCCCAAAGTGAGGGAAAGATCCTTACAACTGTCTTTCTCACTCTTACTTTGTTGCACACCCAAAACAGAACTAACACCTCTCTCTCTCTCCTTGTGATCCAACCCATCCAACCAAAAGCCACGCCCATAAATTGGAGATAGGTTTTGGGTTAAACCCAACAGATATTGTGGAGATCAGACACAGAAAACAAAGAAAATAAAAACATGGATTGGAATGGGAACAACCTAAGAGTACTACCTCCTTTTGGTTCTCGCCAAGATACTTCTTCCTTGAGCTTCCTCTACGACCATAACTATGACCATTACCCAGGTAAACCTTACTCATCATCACCACCACCACTTCTTCTGTGTGTGTTTTATTATGCCCAAAATGCCCTTTTCTGAGTTTGATTTCAAAATTTCTAACTGCTTTCACTTCCCTCTAATCTAGAGTTGTATCAGGTGCAGTGTATTATGTACAATATATAGACAATGCGTACTTACATGAAGTGAGATGACATTTTTATCAGTCTCATTGTATAAATCACGACTGCAAAAATAAAGATCACAGTCATTATCCGTAATCTTTTAGTTTTCATTTTGGTTTATAAACCGTGATCTATTGGGAGTGACAAAAGCCTCTATTTTCAATCGTAGTTTTTACGTGCATAAAAAAACTGAAAAAAATGTGATGGTCTATTTTAAAATGCAATGTCTATGTTGTTTTTTTTCTTTCTCCATCTCCGTTTAATCGCTTGATTTTTATTATGAATCATTAAAGACTTAAGAATTTGTTTGGTTCAGTTTTCAAAAATAATTTTGCAAAATAATTTTTAAAAAATATGATTAGTTGATGGCTTTTAAAACTTTTTTTATGAGAATTTTTTTAAGAAAAGAACATATTTTTTTTGAAAATATTAAAAAAAATGTCTTCAAATACTAAAAAAATATTTCAGCTAAACAATAATTCTATACAGGCGTAGAGATGATGAAGTACCCGATGTTGGCGGGGCAGGCAACGCACGTGGCTGTGGGGGGTGGCTGTGGAGTGGGGAAGAGCATGACGATGAGGTATAAAAACCAGCAGGACAAGAAGAAGAGGCTGAGCAGCGAGCAGCTGGACTCGCTGGAGAGCAGTTTCCAGGACGAGATAAAGCTGGACCCTGAACGGAAGCTCAGGCTGGCCCGCGAGCTAGGCCTGCAGCCCCGCCAGGTGGCCATCTGGTTCCAAAACCGCCGCACCAGGTGGAAGGCCAAGCATCTGGAGCAGCTTTACGATGGCCTTAAGCACGAGTTCGATGCTGTTTCTCTAGAGAAACAAAAGCTCCAAGAGGAGGTTAGCTTCTGCGTCTTTTTTTATTAGAATTGTTAAACTTCTGCTTTATGTCTATCGATCAAAAATAATTTAAATAAATTAATAAAAAATAATTTTTGCAAAGTTACGTTTTAATGTTTTAATTTTTTTTTTAAATGATTAAATTGTTTAACATAAGTTCATCAACAATAAAAAGAATTACAAAGTGGGTGTTTAGAGTTGTATACCTAATTTTATTTTTGGCATATGAGGTTGCTGGAATCTTGTCAACACATGTGGTCTGCTTTGTATTTAGGTCGGTATATGGTTAATCAAGGTGTTTGTGTCGATCTAGTTAGAATATACATATTTAATAATGATGCTTTTATGCCTAACCTTATTATCTCATTGCAATTATTCATTCGAGATCGTAAAATATTTTCTTATCAAAAATAAAAAAATTCCAAAGTGGGTGGTTTTGTTGTAGTTGAATTATTGTTAAACGCTTATTATTTAAAAATAGAAGTTGAAAAACATTAAAATCTAACTTCTCAAACATTCAATTTTTTCTATTTTTTTAAAAAATTTATTTTTGGCCCATAAACGAAGCAGAAACCATAGAAAATTCTATAGCATACACGTCAAATTGGTTCAAAGCTACTTTTGGCTAATTTAGTCAATGAAAATTCAAAAAATGGCTTAAATCAAATTGGCTAAAATAACCTAAACAAATAAATTTGCTATTTAAAGTATAAATTATATTTTGTATTCTTATAATTTTACTAA
>BRYE01000002.1:9144448-9151948 GCA_030159115.1 Actinidia arguta var. hypoleuca
ATGTTTACTTTTAATTTTTTTATAAAAAAAATAGTATTTTTGATTCCACCCTAAAAATATAGTAACTTATATACACATAAACTCCAGTCGGCACTTGTATTTACAAAAGTACTCTAGTCAATTTAAAAATTAATTATTTCTCAATAATTGTGAATTAATTATATTATATTTTGTATTTTTTCAATTTGCGCAAAGTAAATATTTGATAAAATCTCTTATTTATCATATGGAGTTTTGATTTGATTTTTCTCAATATTTTTGGTCCAATTTCAATTGATATGTTTATGTCAATTTGTCCTAAGTAAATATTTGAGAATTTTCCTTGTTTATCATATGGAATAAATATTTGAGAACTTTTTATTATTTAGTTGATAACTTCTCATTTTATTTTTAAAATTTTTTTTGATAATTTATTATTTGTTATCTTGTGTAGCAGTAATCTTGTTCATATAATAATTTAGAACTTTATTATTTTTCAACATGAAAATCATATTGATATTTTATCATTTCTGTTTTGAAAAATTATTTCTATTAGTTTGTCTACTCAAGTTTTATATTCATTATGGACTTTTTTGTCAGTACTTACTACGATATTTTCTTAGAATATTTTTTAATAACTTGATATTTGGTCCATTAAACTAACTAACGTTTGTAAGCGGGGCCCAGGGCCCAGACTGACACAACACATAAAAATGTTATTTGTTTGGGAATATTTGTCATTTTTCATGTAAATTTTTAATTAGAGTCTTATCATTGATTACGCGTTTGGAAAATTTTACATTAAAAAAAAAAAAGAAATTCGTATATATTTTGCCATGTTTAGCAATAATCAATTAAAACAGTGATGCGGATCGATGCTATATCACTCCATCACTATTCGTTGTTTGTTTATTGAAAAGAAATCAACAAGATTATTCATGACTCCAATTTGAAAACAAGTGTTCAACAATTGCTTAAATTATTCATATTGTGGGGTTCTTGATTGTTGAGTGAGAGGAGAGGAGAGAAAGTCATGTGATTAGACTTGTCTGTAACATAGCCATGTGTGCACATTACAATCACGTTCTGCTTAGTTAGCATTTTTTATTTATAATTATGCAATTAAATTCAAAAAGTACCATGACATATTTACCTTTTCTTTTTAATTTTGTGTCAAAGTTTTGTATATCTTTTTATGTATTTCTAATAGAGAAATGTTTCGGTACACACTCTTTATTGGGGTTGTACCTTTAACATCCCATTTAATAGTCATTAAATAAAAAAAATTTAATCTGAATCTTTAAATAAATTAATAGCTAATAATGACAACTTGAACAACCGATTAAACTTGCTTGGTTCGATTATGAATCGAATTGGTTCGGTTATGAATTTTTATGATAATTGTTATGAGATGTTTTGTTATGTATTTTATCGGTATGTTTGGTAATGTTTTTGAATTTTTATGATTCTTTATAAATTCTTATGGATATAATCATAAAAGTTTTATGATATATTGTGATTCAACTATGAATTATTTTAATTTTTTTTATAAATGGTTATGACTATTATTATGAATTAGTGTCAACTTATTTTTATGAATTTTATTGGTTTGATTATGAATTATTTTGGTTTGGTTATGAATGGATATGACTATTGTTATAAATTAGTGTGGTTTCAAATAATGAATTAGTTCACTTTAAAATATTAATTGCCGTGAAACTTATCAATTAAAGTTTATTTTTATGATTTTATGGTTTATTTATAAATTATTTTAATTTAGTTATAAATAAATATGACCATTGCTATGAATTAGTGTGCTTTCAAATAATGAATTAGTCCATTTTAAAGTATTAATTATCATGGAGCTTACCAATTAAAGTTTATTTTTATGAATTTTATTAGTTTATTTATGGATTATTTTAGTTTGGTTATTAATGGTTATGGCTATTGTTATGAATTAATATGGCTTCAAACAATAAATTAATGAATTAGTCACTTCAAAATATTAATTTTTACCAATTAAAGTTTACTTTTATGAATTTTATTAGTTTGATTATTAATTATTTTGATTTGGTTATGAATTGTTATAGCCATTATTATGAATTAGTATTACTTCAAATACTGAATTAGGCTGGTAGTTTGAAGGATGAATCTAGAGGAAATTATTTTTTGTTTATTTGGTTTTGCAAGTAAATAAAATGAGAATAGAAATAAAGTATTTATTTTGTTTGGTTTTAAAAGAAAGAGAAAAACAAATTGATAAATTTGTTGGAGATTTATACTAAAAGACATACTTTGTGCAATAATTTTAGTATTTATTAATAAATTAGTTATTTCATTTTAATGAGAATCTGTGTGAGCAATGTTTATATTGTATTATTTATTTAACGATTGTGCATGTGTATCTTTTATTTTATATAGTATATAATTTAGTGTGTAGAGTATGGGTTACACACGGAAGATCAGATCATCGATTCTTATAGAATATAAGTTTATTGTTCATAGTCTTAGATAGAACTGGACACATCATCAACAAGACTGTAACGCAAGATTTTAATAAGTCTGTCTTGCCTATGGGGAACAATATAGTTCTAACTCCTTACACTATGTGTACTGAATATGACCGTGTTGAGATAATTATTTTTTTTATACTGACTATATAAAATAATTAATACCTCATGTTTATTATGAGTGTTTATTCTCTTAATCCTGATATAATAAATAAATATGTGCATTTAATATTTATTATTTTGATTCACAAAAGAGTGAGATTCTTTGTGAGTCAATAAACTCAATGAATTGAACAGTAATATTACGTGTATGATGAATATTAATTATTGATGGAATCAACGTCTCTGTATAGTAATTGACGATATCTCTTGAAGAATATTATAAGTTTTGATTATGTCAAACCCTGCAGGTAGGTTATGAATCCGACATATTAAATAAGTGAATCAGATACATGCCCTAATTGCAAGGATTATGACTTTTAAAGGGATTTCAGTATGTCTGACATCAATTTTTTAATTATTTTGGCAGTAATCAATTAATGCCATCAAGTTACTTAAATGGAAGTTGACGTTTGGTTCAAATTGTGACGACATAAAAAGTTCAAGCTATATTTTGTTCAAATTAAAAAATATAATTTAATTTGTGATTAAGATCAACCTAGGAGTTCTTTTTGTAATTATTCAAAAAAAATCAAAATGAGGAGTAAACTAGATTTTTACTCGTTTTCTCTGCAAAATCTAGGACCCAAAAAGAAAGGAGGAGAATTATTTTATTTTCTGTTCTTTTCAACTTTTTTTCCTGACTTTCAAACACACTCTTAGGCTGTATTTGAATCAAGAATTTAATAAAATAAAATTTAAAAATTCAGTCGTTCAAAGCCATTGAATAGTCTATCTTTTTCTTTTCTTTCACTAATTTTTTTATCCACATACAGCCTTATGATTTAAGCTTTTAGATTCGTCAGGTAACTTTTGTTTAGGTGGTGTGTTTGTTTCTTTTTGGCGGGTACAATAATAGGGATGAGGATGGTATATCGAGATGCATGTGACTGTCAATCTAGATTGCATTGTGGATATATCTAGTGTTTTCTTAAGACTTGAGCAGTTGCAACCTGAACAACAACAACTCTATATTCCGACATGAATCTACCAGTCTCATACCACAAGACGACCTATACACACTTGGTTGCCGAGTTATGACCAAACTAAACAAGAATGTTAGATTTGAATCTTAGACTTGAGTCAATCATGCATGTCATTTTCAAAATGGGACAATGTCATTTTCATTATGGGACACAATGTTTTATATATATATATATATATATATATGTAAGCCCCCCACCTTTGATAAAAAAATGATAATTTTAGGAGGAACAAAATAGTCTCGGGTGAAATCTCAACTGTTGGATTAACTCAAATGAATTTCAACCGTAGATAGCGAGAGATAGGTTTAAGATTCAAAATGAGTTGTGTTTTATTTGTGTATATATATGTATGTATGTATGTATGGGTTACTACAATAAACACTCTAAAAATAATGTATACTATATATGATGCACTCAAATATAACATTACCACAGTTGATTGTAGCACTCACTACAACTGATCGTAAAATAAAAAATTATAACTTTGTTTTATCATAGAAAGTCATAACATTTATCATAATGATGTGTAACACATTATTTTTTACTATTTCAAACATAGACACCAACTATGACATTCATCACACCGACATAATATACACTATTACCGAGCGTAATATTTACCAAAATCAAACATAATATTTTTATTATACACACGATGTGTATTATAAATTTTGTCTATATTCAGAGGAGGGAGCATTCCTTTCAAAATATCAAATAATAACTAAATAAATTTCGAATAAGTCTTGATGTAGAAATTTGTGATTCTAATCAATCATTAGCAATAACTGATGAGGCATGCATTTAAGCCATGGATTATGGGTTTTGACTTATAAGGCTCCGTTTAGTATCAGCTTTTCGAATAGTTTTTTTTAATTTATAAGTAAAAAAATTAAAAAAAAAATGACTTTTTTTTATAATTATTTTTAGCTAAAATAAAAGCAAAAAAAGCAAAAACAAATTGATAGCAAGCTTAAAAAAGTTTAAGTTTTAAGCATTATCAAACGGAACCTAAGTTTACTGAAGGTGATGTGCCGTAAACGTATATAACTCGGTAATGTGAGCACGATTTAGGGCTCATTTTGAATTCATTTATTGGATCTAAACTATTCATAGGGTATGAGTAAATTATCCATACAAAGAATTGAGTTAATTAAATATCGATAGCTATAGAATTTTATCACCTTTGTCTCGTAAAGATAAGTATAGTTTTGAAAATAACCCATTTTGGATCATAAGAGTTATAACTACCATTCTCTAATCAATATTGTTTTTTGCACGATTTTTTTGTGACAAACTCTACTAATTAAACAATTCAGATCCAATCCGTGGACCTGGTCGACTCCATCTATTACTCAATAGCTACTTTTATTGTGGTGATCTCATACCACCTCTACAAGAAAAAGATAAGTTTTCACTTTAGAAATTAGTGGTTTAATTAAATTTATAAATCTGAAAATGTAAAAACTTTTGTTATAACAATCTGAAAGTATAAAAATCCTGTTTAAATTTGGAAATAAATCGACAAATGACAAAAAAATTGGCTAATTAATTGAGTAAGAATATTTGTTTTGCTTTAGTAAGCTTTTTACTTAATTAAATAAAAAAATTATATTTTCAGACTCCTCTTATAAATAAAAATAAAAAAATATAAGAATTTAATCATACAACTTAAAAAATTCACTAAAAAATAAAATCTAAAACCAGTGTAGCTAGGCAAAAAACATCTCAGAAAAGAACTGGGCCAAACTATGCCAGCCTATAGAGTGCAAGCAACATTTTTGTCTTTTTGAGGAATCCAAAGCAACATTATAATGGCTACTAGTCTTTCCATAACAAAATTGACTTGCACACGATGAACTGACATCAAAACATAAATTTAGGCTAGGGTTTTGTTTTATTTTTTTTAGTGATTTGTTTTTTAAAATTCATCTTGACGAAAGAAATTTAAAAATATAATTTTTTTATTTAATTTAAAAACAAGTTCACTAAAAAGAAAAAAATATTTTTACTCGACCAATTAACTAATTTTCATTAGTCTATTATTTCAAATCAATATTGAAGGCTGTTGCTTTACATTTATTACACCACTAATGAAATTTGGAAACAAGAACAAAGAAATATACCAACCCTAATTAAAAGGATTAACCTCCGTCGATTCAATGATCTCAAGTCTAGTAATGGATTGAAATGATTAGAAGCCAAATGTTAAAAGATAATAGAATTACCTTATTTTTTTAGTGGAGTTTTTTTCGAAGTAGATTAAAATGTTAACATTTTTAAATTACTCTCGTTAAGAAGAACCGGATTATTATAAAATTATGATTAAACAATTAAAAATATATATAAAAGTGAGGAATAAGTTTGCTTTATTCCGATCTCAAGCCGTATTGAGCCACGGCATGGGTTGTTCTGTTACAATGACGAACCTCACAATAATGAAGAGATTTCACATGCATTAATAAATTTACAGTTGTTTTCAAACACAATAACTTTTTATGTTAGTATTTGAAAAAAAGTAACATTAACATGAATAAATCTACATCATCCACTATTGTTTCATATGACGATTTTTCTTATTATAAAAAAAAAATAGCATTTATATATCCTATCCGTCCTAGAATAGAATTGATACTATTACGTACGTTCAATCCTCCTATTACGTAATACATGAAATAATTAAGGTTCTAGTTTGTATAAAAATACTTATAAAATAGCGGGTCTGGTCATCCATTGGGTAAAATCCTTGTCTCTTGCTAGCTGGGGTGCCAAGAGGTTCAAGTCTTGTACAAAATTTTCTATTCCAAAAAATTATGGACAATATATTTGTTCAAGAAGGAAGACAGACATCCATGTTCTTTTTTTATTATTATTATTTTCGTTATTCGATCCATCCAGATTATTGGGTTTTTAAATGACAGCCTACTCGGAATGCACATGGACCCGTCGGTAGAGGGGGTAGACCAGTTATTAAAGGTGGAGGTGGTAGGCTTGGGGGAGGGGTTTACCAGTTGGTACAAGTGAGGTTGCTGGCAGGCTGCACCCGTGACAGACTAGTTCCCAGGGAGGACCACTTGGTAGAGGTGTTCCTACACATTGCATATGTCATTCATTCGTCATCTAGGCGGCCCACGTCGTTGAAAGCCTGCCCCGTCATCTGATCAGCTGCTTTGAAGGTCGACAATGCCGCCTCTCCCACCGGAGTGGCGTCCACATCCACTAGCGCAGCCACCACCACTATAAATATGGTACTTAGAAGCATTCGTACTTATAAAAATGGTGCTTTAAGTTTGCACTAGTAATTGTTCGTGTTAGAATTTTTTTTTTTTGAATGAAAAGTCAAAGGGCCGTAGTTTTCAGCCCTTAATGGCTGCATTATTTGAGCCATAAACAGCCTCTAATGGCTGGTATGACGGCAGCCAATAAACCCACTAATGAGAGGGGTTATGGATGGGTTTATAGCCATATTTATGGATGGGAGTTTTTAACATGAAAGGTCATTTTTTCCACTATAAAAAGCTGGTTTGTTTAGCTTGAAAAGACATACCAACACTCAACAAATATTTGAGTTTTTTTTTTTTTTGAGAGAGATAAAGTTTAGTTCGCCAAGGCTACTTCGGAGGTGTTCCGAAATTAGTGATTCTAACCGTTTTATCCTGTGAGTAAGACGTCGACAACAACCTACAATACCCTCAGTAGGCGGCAAATCTTTCTTAAGGAGACTGCGATTGCAGGACTCGGCATAATCTGTTTGTATCACTTTTATTTCAATTTCTGTAATTTTAATTTTTGTAATTTATTTTGATTAATGGAAATGATTCTTTAGAATTCTATTTGTTGCCGAATCAATTTTTCTAACAAACTTAAGT
>BRYE01000002.1:9159448-9174448 GCA_030159115.1 Actinidia arguta var. hypoleuca
AGTGAAATTATTTCACCGAGTCTAAAAATATAAAAAAAATATCTAATTTAAGAGAAAGTTCACTAAAAAAATATATATATATTTTTATATCCAAATTAAATATTTTTTTATAATGTTAGACTCTTATCGTCAAAATAATTAAAATAATATAAAAAATTAATCAAGTAGTAAAAAAAAATATTAAATACAAAAAAAAAATGAGAGAAAAAGAAATGTGTGTTTTAATTTTTTGTTGGAATCCCACTAAAAAAATGATCAAATGAGTAAAATATATGCTCATCTTTAAAAAAAAATTCATTGGGTAAAAATTTATGTGGGTCTCACACCTTTTGAGAAGAAGAAAGTGATAATTTTGAAAGGAAAAAAATAATTCTAGTGAAATCTCAATCATTGAATTAATTCAAATGAATTTTAATTGTAGATAGGAAGAGATAGATTTGAAGCAAGAGATAAATTTGAAAATAAAAATGAGTTATGTTTATAATATAGACTAGAAATAGCCCGTGCCCTCAAGCACTATTCAAAAAAAATATTTATTAGGCGTACTCGTTAAAGTTTTACAACTTATTAAACGAAATAAAATATAAATGTCAGATAATAAATACATAATTTTTTTGGTGTGAAGATCCCACTAAAAAATGATTTAATAGGTAAAAATAATTTTTATCTTTAAAATTTTTCTATTCATTGGATAAGAATTTATATGGATCCCACACCTTTTAAAAAGAAGGTAGTGATATTTTTTGACAGAAAAAAATAATTTTATATAAAATCTCAGCCGTTAGATTAATTCAAATAAATTTCAACCGTAGATAACGAAAGATAAATTTAAAATTCAAACGTAATTGTGATTTGTATTATAGATGTTTGAACTATCATTCTTGGAGTAAGTTTTGAAATACTTATTCATGCTTTCCTTTTTATCAAGAAATATTTTTTTTATCATAAAATATTATTTTTTAAAATAAAAAAGAAATGCAAGTATTTAAAAATGACATTGCCTCGATCAAATAGGGAGTCATATCAGGAAGCTAGTAATCTTTACACTCCAATTGGAGAAAACCTTTTTTTTTTTTTTTTTTTTTTTTTTTTTTTTTTTTTTTTTTTTTTCGTATTGGTGAATTTATTTAAGTACTCACTTCTTACTCAAAAATTATTTATTGAGTACATGGACATGACATTTGAAAATTTTACCTTACTGGAGATAAAAAAAAAAAAAAGAGTATAATAAAAAAAATAGCCAAAATTATTTTTTTGGTAATCCTTGGCTTGCTTTGCCTCCTCCGCCACCGAGTTTCAGTCACTGACTTGAGTAGGCAGTCCATCATGCCGGGCCTTTGTGGATCGTAGTATTCAGACTCCTTCTTACCCCCTTCTGATTCATCCTCTCTCTACGCTCCGATGCAGCCTCCCTGGTCGCTGCCTCGGCTCTCTCTCTCTCTCTCTCTCTCATATTTCAGAACAGCAAATTAATGTGTGTGTGAGGAAGGACTAGGAGGGAGAAACTACTTTAAATGATCATTAGAAAGTTCTGGAGAGAGAGAGAGAGAAAGAGGTGATAGGTTGAGGGAGAAACTAGTTTTTTTGGTGATGACACGCAGAGGGTTAGTTTGGTGACTTGCAGTGGGGGTGGGAATGCTGGACACGTAATGCGGTTGGGTGAGGGTTAGTTTGGTGACACGCAGAGGGTTAGTTTGGTGACTTGCAGAGGGTTTTTTTGGGCTTCCACGTACGTTGTCTTGCATGTCCTCAAAAGTTTAAAAAATTCACTAATTATATTATAAATTTTAATATAATTCAATAATTATATAAGTTAGCCTCTCAAATTTTTTAAAAATAATTTCAAAATTATAAAGATTAACCTTCCATAATAAGAATTCTGGACTAAACGTCATGTTTGTTGTTTTAGCATTTTATGTAAATTTGCCGGTGAAATCTCGAAAAAACGACTATATCAACCTAGTGAAACCTGGATCTCCATGAATCTAGCATGGCTAAATTAATGAAATTTCTGTATTTCTTATAAAAAAAATTCTGGGCAGTTTCACTTGATCCTCTAGGATTGGACTTGGGCCAAAGAGAAAAAATTCCAAAGTTGGCCTTGTGACTTGATTTTTGGTGATCGAGAGAATTGGGCTTGGGCCAAAGAGAAGGATCAGTCCAAGTTTTGTTTAAGGCCCATTTACAGCACCACCCCAAAAGAACACCGAGTTCCTTCTGATAGGAAAAGTAAAAATAAGAAGATGGTCCGTACGTGGTATTCTCTCCATTTCAATTTGTTAATTAATTGAATTTTACTATTATGGATGTATAAAAAAGTTATATGTATATATTAAATTATATGTACATATTATAATTTATATTGTTTTTTATGATTTTAAAAACTTTGTATAAAAGAGCCAATTAAATAATTTTTATTTTATATTCTCCAACTTTGGCCATATTTTACTTTCGACTTTCGCATTTTCATTTGAACATATTTAACCCTAAATTTTGAAGACGGTTATAATGTGGATCATCCGTCTGTTGGAAAAAAAATTAAAGTTTGAGTTGATTTTGACCCAATTTTTTGGGTGGGTCCCATTTATTGAAAGTATTGAACCACGTATGGAATGAATTCTTCTCTGCGAGTAGATAATCATAGTGTATTCATTTGCTCAAAACTGATAAAAGGTGAATGAAAAAATATTCACCAAAGTGCTACCATTGATATGAAAAAATATGAAAGTCCCACATCGATTGGATAGGAATATTTTAAAGTGTTTATATACACTAAGATAACATTAGCATAATTAGTATTTGGAGCACCAAAAGAGAGTTATGGACTAAGTGAACCACATTGTACCTTCACTTTCATACGCACGCGCAACTACGGCATGTGGCGCACTTGGCACGTAGTTGTGATGGGGTGTATTGAGTAATTCGCTAATTACTTTTTAAACCATGTAATTTTTAATTACAGAATAAACTTCCAGTTTTATTCCTATTCACTAAAAGGTCAAGACTTTCAATTTTGATAATAGCAGCAATAGAGGTGAGTGGTTGGTTAATGGAGCTATTACAATGGCTTCAATGATTGAGTAATTTGTGACTTTTCATTTGAAATTTAAAAGCCTATAAATACCAACATCTCCTGCAAATTCACAACACACAAATTCGAGAGTTCATCGGTGAGAAAAAAAAGAGGGTTTCAAGTATTCTGCATTATAGTCATTCGTGAGAGTGTGACAATGCCAATTGGTTCGCCGAGCATACATAAATTGTGCTAATTTTTGTGCGCTTGATCGTTGCATCTTGGGAGACAGACGTCAATCATTCATAAGCACCAGTGACGGGGCAAATTTTATCTTAAGGAGACAGTGTTAAACGCTGGCCTAGATTTACTATTATTTTTATAATTTTATTGATTGTTTATTGCTTATTTCAATACACAGTTTATGAATTATAATATTCTGATAGTTTTGATTACAGATTCAATTTTCACATCTAAATTCTGCATATTTCTGAATTTTAATTAACACCGTCCACATTCGTTATAATTTGGGGACAGAAATAGCCATGTGCCATGCATATGACCTATAAGAAGTAAAAAAATAGAATTTTTTGTGATTTTAGATATTTTTGGGGATAAAAATATTTTTTCCCCGTTTTTAGTAAACTTTTATTCAAATTAGATAAAAACATTTTACATTTTCAAACTCTTTTTGTCAAGAGGAGGAGGAAAAATATAAAATTTTAATTAAACAATAAAATAAATACACTGTAGACAAAAAATCTCGAAACCAAATGTTTGGTGGTATTTTTGGTGTTTTATCCAATGGAAATCTAATTTTCCCTGAGCCCAGGTGATCAGGAATTTGATGCGAGCAATATTTTGCCTACATAAGATATTGTTTTGTAGCTCCATCTCTATCAACATCTACCTACATTTTCACTATAAAACCAACTCAAATGCACATCCAATTCTCAAGCACAAAGTATATATCCAAGTACAAAATCAAAAACAAGTTCAAAAATCATTAATGGCACCATTTCTTGAGGAAATCTTAAGGGCCCAGCGATCCCGGGGCCCAGCCACAATCTTGGCCATTGGGACCGCGACTCCGCCCAACTGTTTCGACCAGGCAAATTATCTCAACTTCTACTTCCGTGTTACGAACAGCGACCACATGACCCATCTCAAAGTTCATGCACATCTACATGTATCCTGTTCGGTTTTCTAATTTTAAGTCAACTTTTATTGCAGTGCTCATATTTTTACTAAGGGTGCACAAGGAATCAATGGAACCGAAGAATCAGGAAAATGGGCCTGATGGCCCGTGGACTCCGCCAGCATAGAAGACGAGGAACTGGAGCAGGGACGAGCTTCCCAGCATGCCCTCGGTTGTTCTGGCCAGGAGACGTATTTCGGGGATGGAGACATCTCTTGAGGGGTTGAATCATTGCATAGAGCTTTGGTGGAGTTGTTGTAGAAGTTGGGAACTACAAAGGAGATTTCAGGGCCCTATATAACACATTCTTGAATGGTTAATGAACCTTTTTTATTTTGCTAACCCCCCCAAAATGGCTTTAAATTAGAAAAAGAAGAAGAAAATCAAAGTTAGAAAAAAGTCGGTGTAATTATGGCCGCACTTGAAATAGTAGACCATAACCCATTTAAAGTGATGGACCCCACTCATTTGAACTAATGAGAGGGTAAGTGTACATAATTGTACTCGAAAAAAAGTGTACTATGTACCTTAAAAAACTAATTTTCAAAGAAAATTTTGCCTTTTATGGTCTTTTAAAGACGGGTTTTGGACAATATATTGAGAGTACATATTCATATTTGGTAGGCTCTACAAAATTATGAAACTCACCACATATGAGTACGTACTGTCTATACAAAATATATTATTCCTAATAAAACTCGAGAAGAAAAGCCGTAGTCTCTTACCCAAACATGGCAAGCAAGCATGAAGTGGTCAGCTCCGAGGCTTCTATTCCAGTAGGGGTATTTCCCTGAAACCACATTGACATAATCTTTGGCTGTGTTTTTCACGGTGCTCCAGTCATGTGAGTTAATCACGTACACAACTTTGGTTACCAATGTGACATTAAATGGGAGGAAATAGAGATGTGCCTTGTCTGAGTCTTTGGTCGTGAACTGGCTAATCTCCATGCTCTGAATAAAAAGCCCCTCTATTACACATGTGCTTGCATAGGCCATAGTGGAATACTGGGGGTTCTCCTTCCTCGTACACAAACACCCTTAGTTGCTTTCCATTTCCAAGTAGCTCCTACACTTAGGATCAAATTAATGGGTTGGGTCAAGTATCTATCAATGGAACATAATTTCCTCATTGGTGAGGGATAGAGAGAAAATTATAGCTTGCAGTGATGAAACTTAAATTTAAATGTTTCTAGTAGGGATGGCAATTTCACTTGAATCGGGGGGTGGGGGGGTGGGGGGGGTGGGGGTGGTAAACCGGCCATTTGGAGATGAGTATTGCACCATTTTTCATCCATGTCCCTTAATTGGTCTCATATTTTCTATGAATTTGATAAGGTAATAATAACACTTAATTTTATGTGGAAAAGAGTTGTAACATTGATTCATTGTAAGAAAAGAGACAAATAATCGAGTCAAATCGAGCTCTTGCACGAGTTACGACACAAGTTAAAGATATCAATATGATTTTTTGACACTATAATTGGCGTGCATTAGAATGCTTAAAACCTTGTAAATGGAAAGTGAATAGTGCTATTCTTCCATACTTTTGCACAGTTTAATGAGAAATTTCTCGTGTGAGGGTTTCTTATGATCCGCAAAGTTGTAAAATTTTAAAGTCCTTATTAGGAAACAAAAGGAACATATAACATCATTGAATGGTACCTGTGAAAGGCAGCGGCAATCCAGTACATTGGACCAGTTGGGGTGTAGTCAGCAGTCATTTGTGGCCTCTCTTATGGTCGCTCGAGCGCATCCTAGACCGGCTTCGAGCCTCTCTAAATTACTATACTCCCTTTGTGATCTAACTTCACTGATCACTGGCAGAGTCACGAGTCTTCATGGAATTAGGTTCAATGTGGGGACGATCCAATGTATTATTCAAGATCCCTACCTTTTCCCCACCCTATTTTCATGTAATAAATGAGCAATTCTACTATTAAAACTAAATATATAGAGATAAAAAACATCCAACGAAATTTATCTGCAATGACAGTGGTCGCAACCTCAATGATATGGTGGGAATCGTTCATATTGTAGAGTTTGTTCAGTATATAACTCTTACAAAAAATTAAGTTGATCACATATCAAAAGCCACATGATTGGATCATATTTGAAATCTCGAATTTTCATACTTATTATCCAAACTTTCTAAGAAAAATATCATCTGTTTGTGTGGCTCCAGATTTTTTATCAGCCTAAGTTTTTTCATGAATGATCTACAAGATGAGCTCTATAGTATGAACAGCTCCAATCAAGCAATTGGAGCTGGAGTAGAGCCCACCTCGTGCTCATAGGAAAGTGTTGTGCCCATAGGCACACCATGTACCCCCCGAAATTCGGTGTGTTTCTGGACAGAACTATAATATGTGGTGATTATGTTTATGCAGCATGTATTGATACCATATGTTTAAATAAAGTCTTTTATTTTGATAATTACAACTAATCTAAGTCTAAGTTTTATTAAAAATCTTCAAAAGCTAAAGAAGTTTTAAAAATAGTTTTTACACTTGATTAAAAGAAGGTTTGAAATGTTTTACAAAACATAAGCAATGTTTTTAAATGTATACAAGTAATAAAAAGGTGATCATAACATTTAAATTTAAGATGAAAAGCAAAATCACTGAACTGTCAAACAGGTAATAAAAGATAAACTTACTGTTGAGAAATAAGCCTTCTCGATTTTTAATGTAATGGCGACCGAAGTTCAAACTTCACGCGATCGAAGTTGAAGATCGCGCGACCGAAGTTTGAAGTTCGCACAACCGAAGTTCAGTTAGCCGAAGTCAAGACATAGTCAAGACCAAAATTAAAAACAGAGCACTTAGCCAAGCCACTGGAAATTGAGTACAACAAACCCAACCGAAGTTGAAATTCGGTCGAGCGAAGTTAAGATTGGAGGCAACCGAATCTAAGAAATCAAAATAGAGCATTTGACTAAGCCACTAGAATCGCAGTACATACTCGACCGAAAGTGAATTTCGATCGAAAGTGAATTTTGAAGTTATTAAATTTCAAACAGAACATCAGAATCACAGATCCAACAACTGTGATTAAATCAGAACGGCTCTCTGCAGTGCATTAAATGCTACAATGACTAGTTTCTTG
The DNA here is from genome assembly GCA_030159115.1 of Actinidia arguta var. hypoleuca. Taxonomy (NCBI): domain Eukaryota; kingdom Viridiplantae; phylum Streptophyta; class Magnoliopsida; order Ericales; family Actinidiaceae; genus Actinidia; species Actinidia arguta. The sequence continues at coordinate 9,166,767 of BRYE01000002.1, forward strand.
CTTAGGTCTTTAAAAAATACCCCTTGGGGTTGCTGAAAAAGGATTGAAGTGATCCAAACTAATCATTTGCTAGCATCCAATACTTCAATCATCTTTGAGCATTCATTATGAGTTTTTGACTTTGATCAAAAATATTTTTCAGTTGAATTACTCTAGATAAAGAGAGCTTCCTTTGGATTATTATTTGATCTAGAGTGAGTGAGCATTAAACATTTCATCTATTTGTAACATTTTAAGAGAATCACCTTGAGTGATTTAGTTGTATTCCAAGAGAGGGAATCTCTTGAAGACTAAAGGTGCTCTAGTGGTGTAAAGATTTTTCAAGCACTCGCAAACTTGAAGATAGTGATATCCCAAGGAGCTCTTGAAGAAGTGGATGTAGGCACGGTTTGGTCGAACTACTATAAATAGTTTGCAATATCTTCTTTCTTCTCTTTATTGATTACATATTTATATGCTTGAGTAGAAATTGAATACTAGGATACTTGATTAATTTTAAATTGGCCAGAAAGTGTAGCAAACATATTTCACCTCCTTCATAGTTTGCTTTTTAGCTAACACCATATAATATGACACCTTACACAAACCAATTACATATGTTATGGAACATTATCAAGTAATGTAATTGGTATTATACACGATGCCACATCAAGTAGTACCCAAATATAAGACCATATCATAGTATTACTGGACATTTAACCTCAATCTACAAAGTCACGTCTCTAACAACTTTTACAAATATAATACCATATCCTGTATTTGTTTGTTGACACTTTATACATTAAAAACTTGCTGGTTTACCTTCGGACTACCATGTCATAAGATAGATTAAGTGAATTGGCTATGACCTCTATTGAAAATGAGTTCCTAAATAAGTTAAAGTACGACGACTTAATTGAAGAATTTGCTTCAAAAAATACAAGGAGTTGTTTTCTTTGAACCGGATCATGCTAATCATATAATACCATAACTGATTAATCGGGGTTACATTTTGATTTTGATTTTGATTTTATGTAATTCAAGTTAAAAACATAATGTAACCTTGATTTTGATTTTCTTTTATAGCTTATATGATTTTTTTTGATAATACATTAATAATACGAGGACAATTATAGGGATCGGGGTAGGACAACCTAAATGTCGTGGCCGGCCATGTTACAAAGCCATGTCTCTAACAACTTTTCCAATATGTTTTGATGAGGGTGTTATCCTTGTGACCAGTTGTTAGACCTTTCTAAATGAATTTATCTCCTCTCCATTTTTGGAGGGATTGACCAATTTTGAATATTTATCTTTTCAATTTAAAAGGATCCATTTTTTCCCCTCAAGTTCAAGCATACTCATGGCCATGGGGCAAGCAGATCATGAGCTGTGTATCCTTTATTAAGAACAGTCAAAAAACGAAAGACATTATTTTTTCCGAATTTAGATTAAGAAATATTTTTTAAATTTAAAAATGAACGATATAAATTCCGTTGTTGAAGTGAATCAAAATAATTCATTTTGAATTTGAAAAACTTTTCTTAATTCAAATTCTGTAATAGAACTGATAATTAAATCTCATTTTTACTGTTATTAATTGAAACAACCCAATAATTATCTGTTTTCCGTTTTTTCACCTTAGCCACCCACCAAATCGCTCTAATAAATGCCCCGTGGTAGAAACGAATTCCCCGATTCTCGCTCATCAATTTATTGCTTCCACACTATATTATCTCTACCTCGTAGTAAAAAGGTTTTCTTTTTCTTTTATTTTTTCGTAGAATGAATAATTACTGATTTCTTTATGTATGTTTTTTTCTTTAGTAAATTAGACTTAGAACCCCTGAACTTTTAAGATTCTATCTTAAGTCTTACTTTACACTCTTCACTTCTAATTGTGTTAGTCAAACTTTTACACTCAATTTGAGAAAAGAATTCATTACAAAAGTTATATTTGATGTGGAATAATTCGAATAAGTCCTGAATCATAAGATATTCCGAGCAAAGTACGTCGCCCAAAGGTTCCAAACACACCTTATTGGTCGCCCTATAATATTAATAAATTGAGCTCCATTTCGTTTACATATTCCCTCCAGATCGCCATAAGGCGAGGTGATCTATCTCGCCCGAGGTAGAGACGTCTCCTCAAAGACTTGATTCTCAAAAAGGACTCCATCTCCATTAGAGGTCTGTTATCACAAGACTCCTGTACCTGATTGGAGTCCACCTCCATGAAGAGTTCCACCTCTACAAGAGAGCTGTCTCCAATAGACTCCAACTCCACAACGACGCCTACAATTATGGATTAATCACCAGTTGGCAGCCTCCTGATTAATCTCCAGATTTAATTGGGATATCCTCCCATGTTTATCCTTCTGAGGAACTCGCCATGATATACTGACACGGCTTAGAACTCCCGTCTATATAAAGGCCGCTCCCCCATAACCAAAAAGGTACGCTCAACACAAGCACTACACACTTTCATTGTCGTGCTCTCCATACTTCCTTAATTTATTTTCTGATCGCCTTGGTCTGATTCATACGCCGAAGGGGTTTTGAGCGGCCTCACCCCGGCCGATCACTTGTGCTCGTTGCTGTGCAGGTCGCCCCAGTGTAGCCGAGGTCCAGTGCCGAGGCCGAGGAGCAATTCTGACTGTTGGTTGCTCTCCCAGATTTTTACCACAACAGTTTGGCGCCGTTTATGGGAACGATAGTTCTCTTGATCCTATGCACCTGCGCAGCCGACTATTATCCAGACCAAGCACTAGCAGTCCTTTGAATAATAGAGCTCGTCCAATGGCCAACACTAGCCCAGCTCCAGATCTAGAGGGCCTTCATCATGAGATACGTGGGATGGCTAAACAGATGAGAATCATGAACAAAAATAATGCTCTCCTCATACAGCACCTCACCGCGAATAATCACCCACCACCTCCTCCGGCTCCTCGTCGTTCTCATCTATCAGGGAATGTATCTCAAAGTCACCATAGCACCGGACGAGACAGGCACCGTCTCTCTCGTAGCCCTCGCCCTCAACGAGAGAGGAGCCCAAGAAGCCCATCGTTGGGATCATCATCCAGCAAGACGCCAGGGCAGGAAAGCGAAGGGATAAGGCGAGGTAGATCTTCTCGTTGGGTCCATCAGGAACAAGATATATCCACTTCCCAGAAGATTAGGGACCTGGACACTCGCTTGGACGCCATCAACACGGGGACAGGTGCTCCAATAACTGTAGACGCTTTGATCAGGCAAACTGAACCACCTTTTATCCAAAGAATAATGAGAGCCAAAGTATCATCCAGGTTCAAGTTACCAACTCAGCTCGGGATCTACGAAGGCAAAACAGACCCTATGGATCACCTAGATTCGTATAAAAATCTAATGCATCTCCAAGCGTACTCGGACGAAGTCATGTGCAAAGCTTTTTCTGCTACACTCAAAGGGGCGGCTAGGTCGTGGTTTCGGAAATTGTCTCCTGGAACCATCGATTCATTTGGTGATCTGAGCAGGCTTTTCGTCACCAATTTCATAAGCTGCAGGATCAGGCAGAAGAACGTCTCCCACCTTTTCACCGTCCACCAAAAAGAAATGGAGAACCTGAAAGACTACGTAAAACGATTTAACTAGGCCATATTAGAAGTTGAAGATCCCAGTGACAAAGTAGTCGTTATGGCAATGATGGAGGGGCTCTGCCCAGGTCCCTTATTCGATTCTCTATCCAAGAATGTTCCAGAGACATTGTCCATTCTCCAAAGTAAAGCTGATAAGTACATCGCCACGGAGGAATTGGCCGAAGCCAAACGAAGGCGAAAAGGAAAGGATGACCACAAAAGGAAAGAGCCTGATACAAGGCGATCTGATTATAAGGACGATGAACGGAGGAGCAAGAAGCCTAATCAAAACTCCAGGCGGATCAATGACAGGCGACCTCTTACCCCACCTCGCCACACAGAGCTGGTGTTACCCCTACTTAATGCTTCTATTGCCCAAGTTCTAACAGAAATCAAGCATGAAGAGTTTGTCAAGTGGCCCTCGAAAATCAAGACTGATCCCCAAAAGAGAAATAAAAATAAATATTATGAGTTTCACGAGACCATTGCCATAACACCGAAGACTGCTTTCATCTAAAGGAGCAAATAGCCGACCTCATCAAAAGAGGGTATCTGAGAAAGTATGTTGGTGATCGCCCTTCCCCCAATTCACCAGAAAGAAAGTACGGCGACAATCGACCTACTGCTGGAGACATTCAGGTAATACATGGCGGGTTTGGTTCCAGAGGGAGTTCGAATTCGTCCAGAAAGAGGCACGCCAAGAGTGCAGACAGGCTGTCCGAAGAAGTTTACAACCTTTCCTTACCAATGGCCGATGTCCACCCACCAATTACTTTCAACAATGATGACCTGAAAGGCTTGCACCTGCTTCATGACGACGCCCTGGTCGTTTCAGCCATCATCGCCAATTTTACCGTCCAAAGAATTTTGGTCGATAATGGTAGTTCGGTTGACATTCTGTTCATCTCAGCATTCGAAAAGATGAAAATAAGGCTCGACAAATCACAACCCTTCCTGACACCTTTGGTAGGATTTGGAGGAAATCTGACTCATCTACTGGGATGGGTTAAGTTGTCGATTACTTTGGGGACAGAACCTCGCCAAACTACTGTTTGGCATGACTTCATCGTGGTAGATTGCCCTTCCCCCTACAATGCCATTTTAGGTCGCCCAACTCTAGGTGGAACTAGGGCGATCACCTCAACCTACCACCTGAAAATGAAGTTTCCCACTTCGGCAGGAGTGGATGAAGTGCGGGGCGATCAGAAAATGGCCAGACAATGTTTCATTTCGGCTATGAAGATCGAAACCTCTCCAATACAGAATACCCAATAGCAATTACCGATCAACGATGGCGAGATGGAACCTCTGAGGGACGAAGTGGAACAAGTGGTCTTGATGGATCCCCGAGAAACCGAAAACACTAAACCCCTCGAGGAAACTACCCCAATTTTCATACATCCTGAATATCCTGATCGCCACGTTATGATCAGAACAGAACTTACCGAAGAATTGCGCAGTGCTTTAGTGGAATTCTTAAAAAGAAACTTTGATGTTTTTGCTTGGTCCCAAGGCGATGTCCCGGGTATTGATCCCCAGGTCGCCATGCATAAATTACATACCAATCCGACAAATCCTCCAGTTCGCCAAAAGAGAAGGAAAGTTGCCCCTGAGCGGCTTTGAGTTATTAACGAGGAGGTCGCCAAATTCATCAAAGCTAAAGTTATCAAGGAAGCCCACTACCCAGAATGGTTGACCAATGTCGTTGTCGCCCCAAAAAAGGGAGGGAAATGGAGAGTATGCGTAGACTATACTGATCTCAACAAGGCATGCCCAAAAGACAGTTTCTCTCTGCCAAAAATTGATTTAATAGTCGACGCCACATCTAAGCACGAGCTTCTTAGCTTCATGGATGCTTTCTCAGGATATCACCAGATCAAGATGTTTCCCCTCGACGTGGAAAAAACTTCATTTATCATAGAACGAGGATTGTATTGCTACAAGGTCATGCCATTTGGTCTCAAAAATATTGGGGCTACTTATCAAAGATTGGTGAATAAGATGTTCAAAGAGCTGATTGAAAAAACCATGGAAATATATATAGATGACATGCTCGTCAAAAGCCTCGAAGCAAAAAAGCACATCGCCCATCTTGAAGAAACTTTCAACATTCTAAGAAAACACCGGATGATGTTAAACCCTTCCAAGTGCATTTTTGGCGTATCATCCGGAAAGTTCTTGGTGTTCTTGGTAACCAAAAGAGGGATTGAAGCTAACCCAGACCAAATCCAAGCTCTGCTCAGAATAAGCTCGCCCAGAAATGTTCGTGAAGTTTAGTAGTTAACGGGGCGGGTCACCGCCCTCAACCGGTTTGTCTCCAAATCAGCTGACAGATGTTTATCGTTTTTTAAAATCCTAAGGAAAAACACACATTTCCAGTGGATAGAAGAGTCAGAGGAAGCATTTCAGCAGCTCAAAAAGTACTTAGGATCACCTCCTCTACTTGTAGTCCCGACCACGGGTGAAGAATTGTTCGTGTGTCTCTCTGTTTCACCTACAGTAGTAAGTGTCGTGCTCATCCGAGAAATGGACCGCGTCCAAAACTCGGTATATTATGTCAGTAAGGTCCTGATAGGTGCTAAGATCAGATATGTAATGATTGAAAAGCTCGCCTACGCCCTCCTGATCGCCACTAGAAAACTTTGCCATTATTTTCAAGCCCATCCCATCACCGTACTGACTGATCAACCGTTGAGGCAAATTCTCCAACGACCGGATACCTCGGGGAGACTCCTGAAATGGTCCATCGAGTTGAGTGAATTTCATATTGACTACAAACCAAGGACGGCACTAAAAGCCCAAGCTTTAGCCGACTTCGTAGCTGAATCCACTCACGAGCTCGATCCAGAATTCTCGGAGGCAGATATTTCAAATTTAGAAAAGGACCGCGGAAGCTCGGAAAATAGTCTCGACAGCCCAGGAGAAAAGCTTGACAAATGGAGATTGTTTGTAGATGGATCTTCCAATCAACACGGATGCGGTGCAGGGCTTGTTCTCCAAATCCCGGCAGGTGAACAGATGGAATACGCTATACGGATTGGGTTTAAAGTCATCAATAACGAGGCTGAGTACGAAGCACTCCTCGCCGGATTACGGGTCGCCACAAGGTTGGGAGTCCAGTCAATTGAAGCTTACATGACTCTCAACTAGTGGCCAACCAGGTTCAGGGGGATTACCTCGCCAGGGATGTATGGATGGCGGCTTATTTAGATGAAGTCAAATGTTTAACTTAGAAGATCAAAAAGTTCACCATTTAACAGATCCCCAGAGAAGAAAACAGAAAAACAGATGCCCTAGCCAATCTTGCTTCAACTTTTGATTTTATATCGGACAGAAGTATACCTCTGGAATTTCTATCCAAGCCAAGTATTGAGGTCGCCAAACCCATCTGTGCAACAGAAACGAACCCGACATGGATGGATGAGATCGTCGCCTACCTTCAGAACGGAACACTACCAGCAGATAAACTCCAAGCTCGCCGAATCCGCTATAGTTCCGCAAGGTTCTGCATGCTTCATGGAATTTTATATAAACGATCCTTCTCTGGTCCTCTCCTGAGATGTCTCCGACCTGATGAAGCCAATTATGTGATGAGGGAAATCCACGAGGGCATCTGTGAAAATCATTCAGGGGCAAGGTCACTAGTACGAAAGGCGATTCGCCAAAGCTACTTCTGGCCACAGATGAAACAGGATGCAGCAAAATACACTAGAGAGTGCGACAAATGCCAGAGATTCGCACCATCCAACCATCTTCCCCATACCGAGATGGTGCCAATTACCATCCCATGGCCGTTCGCCCAATGGGGGATCGACATACTGGGGCCTTTGCCTCAAGCTCCACTACAGAGGAAGTTCTTAATCGTTGCTATTGATTACTTCACAAAGTGGGTAGAAGCTGAACCGTTAGCCAGAATCACCGAAAAGAATACGAAGAATTTTGTTTGGAAAGATATCATCTGCCGGTTCGGAATTCCCAAAGTCCTCATCTCAGATAATGCCCGGCAATTCGACAATGATGGATTCAAAAAATTCTGCTCGGACCTCGCCATATCACATCATTTCTCCTCACCTGGCCACCCTCAATCCA
>BRYE01000002.1:9294448-9296948 GCA_030159115.1 Actinidia arguta var. hypoleuca
CTACACCAAAATCTACTATTTGGAATAGGCCTACCAGTGAGATGAAAATCTAATCGGATCTGATTACAAAACAAATTCGAATCCAAATTTATAAATATATTTATTTAAATCTAAATCTGAATTGGAATCTGTTTGGTGGTAAGTTACCACCGAGAACGAATATATGTTTGGTGGTAACTTACACTTTGTACTAGTAATTGTCCGTGTCCACGGATACTACGTAAAAGAAGAAAAAAAAAAAGACGATTTTTTATGCGTACTTGTTAAAGTTTTACAACTTAAAAAATAAATAAAATATAAATATCAGGTAAAAGATATATTGCATTCATATACGAAGAGATACAATATTACACAATGAATAATAAATTAGAAAGCATAATGATTCTGAAAAAAATATTACTAGTTTGAGAGAAATAAAAGAGAAAAAAAGGTATTTTAATTTTTTTAGTGTGGATCCTACTAAAAAAATGATCTAATAGGTAAAATATTTGTCCAATTTTAAAAGTTTTTTATTTATTGTATCTAAATCTATGTGGGCCGGGCCTCACACATTTGATAAGAAGAAAGTGATAATTTTAGGAGAAAAAAAATAATCTCAGATGAAATATCAGCATTTGTTTCACTCAAATAAATTTTAATCGTAAATAACAAAAAATAAATTTAAGATTTAAAATAAATTATAATTTATATTATAAATATACTCTTTCTTAAACTCCTTCTCAATCTCAATTGGTCTTGTCAAGAGCGTAGTTCGACGTCGTCAATAATTTTATTGGCGAGCGGCCCTCAAACGTTAATTTATGTGGGTAAATTGTTGAACTTTTTTATGTAAAAAAAATACACTGCACGGACCACTTGCATCATCTACCACCGCTCTGTTTGCATTTTGCGGTCACCCGAACCCAATTGGTCTTCACATAATCATACTCAAATCCACACCCATGTCTTTTTTAAACTAACAGTGCATGTCCATTCATGTCTTTTTTAACCCAGCGGAGCTAGAATTTTGTTAAAAAATAAAGAAAAAAATCAATACCCAAATTTTTCATTATAAGTACATTGCTTCGATTATTACAAATTTATCATAAAGTGACAAATTGTGATAATTAAATTACGAAAAATAACCATATTATGCTTGCAAACCAACGTCAAGCTATATTTTTTGTCAAAAAATCAAAGCGAACAGATCCAATCACAACAGCTGAAAAATGTTTTAAATTTCCTAATTGCCAATGGAAACTTGTCATTTGCAATAAAAAAATATTTCGTTAACGATAAGTTTATCATATGTTGCTAATTTACCATATGTTTTTTCATAAAAATATTACAAAAAAATATTATAATGCAGAATATATGATCATCCCACCATCTTATTATAAAAAACATATATAATTCAATTCAGCACATTCATGAAAGTTGTTTATGATAATCTTATCATCTTTAATAATGTATACTTTGATCACTTTCAATTCATCTTCAACATAAACATAGAAGAATTAATCACATTTTTCGTCCTTGAAAACACAATCTGAGCGAATAACGTATTTTGAACCAGTATGAATTGAATATGCAGCTTCGATGATGTCAATACGTAATCGCCTATGATCAACGTTAATGATAACCAAGTGGCTTGAAGAACTCGTTAAACTTTAATGATAACTCGCCCAAGTTTATCAAGAAACGCAGTAATTCAAATTCGAAACTTGTTAACCTAATCAAATCTCCAATCAAAGCTGAAATATAAAAAGTAGTCTAAAAGAATCCAAATAATAAAGAAAGCTGCATCATTTCATAACTTTAATATACTTTATATATATATATATATATATATATATATATATATATATTTATAGGGTTATTATGGTTCATATACCTATAATTATGACTTGGACCAAACATTTGTTAATGGTTAGAATGCATCACACATGAGACCCTAATTTTGAGACCCCTATTTAATTAACCCATTTCTATTTGACTATATTTGTGTAAGAAAAATATTAAGATATTTTTGACTCAAATCCAAATATATCAACTTATAGACATATAAAAATCACTCTCTTAACTTGTATTTCATAAAGTCCAATATTGAAGAACTCTATTGAAAATACACTTGTATTGAACTTGAAATTATTAATATCAATTCTAACAAGCAATGAGATATTATTAATTGTTAATTCATTTTTTACATGAAAATAATGCATAAGAAAATAATTATTAAATTATTAATATTCTATTTTTTTTTATTAATGGCAAAAGAAAAAAATTATTGATAAGAGACCAATAGTATTTTTGGCTCTACCCTAAATATAGTAACTTATGTACACAAAAAATTTGGATCCGAACTTGTATTCAAAAAGTCCTCTAATCAATTTAAAAATTAATTATTTTTCAGTAGTCGTGAATTAATTACATTATATATAATATTTTCTCAATTTTCACAAAGTAAATATTTAAAAACTTTTCTTATTTATCCTGAGGAGTTTTGATTTTATATTTTCTC
>BRYE01000002.1:9321948-9324448 GCA_030159115.1 Actinidia arguta var. hypoleuca
TCCTCTGATTCTGCTCCTCGGGTTGTCTATTTCAGAAGAGCAGTTTCATCGATTGTTAGTTGGTCAGTCATCGACCACTGCTAGTCTTGCGCAGACACAGTGTGTTGCTCTGTTGCGTGTATTGCCTCTTCTAGAACATGGGTCATTGATTCTGGTGCTTTCGCTCATATGACTGGTACTCCTGCTCACTTAACTAATATATCTCCTAGCGGTCATCTATCTCATGTTACCCGTGTGGAAGGTTTTACCTCCAGTATTCATGGTTTGAATATTGTTAGGTTGGGTCCTTCTTTGTCACTACAGTCTGTTTTATATGTTCCTTTTCCTTTTAATCTTATGTTTGTTTGTCGTATTACTAAATCATTTAACTATTTAGTAACCTTCTTTCCCACTCATTATGTCTTTCAAGATCTCAAGACACAAGATAGGAAAGAAGATTTGGGATCTAATGCGTGTATGTGGTTTCCAATATTTTTCTATTTTTGTTAACAATTTTTCTAGGATTACATATCTTTACCTCATGAAAGATCGGTATGGCTAAGCTTAATATCTCTATATATGTATTTCGTTCTGATAATGCTCGTGAATATTATTTACGTGAACTTTCCTAGTTTTTTAGTGACCATGGTATTATTCATCAATCTTGTGCTCGGACTCCACAACAAAATGGAATTGCAAAACGCAATCTACGATACTTACTCGAGGTAAATCAGATTGTCTTTTCATATGCAGGCTCCCAAACCCTTTCGAAGTGACATAGTTCTTACCGCTTGCTATCTCGTAAATAGAATGCCCTCTACTGTTTTAGGTGGTCTAGTTCCCCATCGGGTGTTGCCTCCAGTCGACCCTTATTTTCTCCTCCTCGAGTTTTTGGATGTACGTGTTATGTTCATGTTCTTGCCCCAGGTCGGGATAAGCTTGATCCTCGCACGATAAAATGTGTCTTTTTAGGATATTCTCGTATGCAAAAAGGTTATAGGTGTTATTCCCCTACTCATTGTCGGCAATTTGTAGTGCTGATGTCACATTCAATAAGTCTCATCCATACTTCACTGCACCTCAACCGTCTCCAACCCTTGACTATTACCTTTTCACCCTTGTTCCCCTTGTTCCCATTCGACCAGAGAAGCCATTGCAAGTTTATGTTCGTAGAAAGTGGTCAGCTACTGTTCCCTCAGCTTAGGCTCCAGCTATCCAGTCTCATTTGCTGCCCTGGGATCCTTCCTTCCTTCCGGTTAGCACCGCCACTCCCTCTTATCCCAATTCCCTTCCTATTGCCCTTCAAAAAGATAAACATACATGTACCGCTCACTCTATTACTCGATTGTGGTTTATCTCCCTTATTTTGTGCTTTTGTTAGTTATGTTTTTACTATTTCTATTCCTAAGTCTATTTCAGAGGCATTGTTTGTTCCCTAGTGGAGGCAAGCTATGGTTGATGAAATGACAGCTTTACACGATAATGGTACTTGGCAGTTAGTTCCTCTTCCTCCTCGGTTGTTGGTTGTTGTTGGGTTTTTACCGTGAAGTGCCATCATGATGGTTCTATTGAGCACTACAAAGCTCGCCTTGTGGCCAAAGGATGTACGACTTATGGTATTGATTATACCAAGACCTTTTCTCTAGTTGCCAAGATTGCCTCCGTTTAGATTCTTATATTCCTTACGGCCAATTTGGGTTGGTCTTTGTTTTAACTTGATGTGAAGATTGTTTTTCTTCATAGTGACTTGATGGAGGTTTACATGGAGCAACCACTTGGATTTGTTGCTAAAGGGGAGTATGGCAGAGTATGTCAACTTTGAACGGCACTCTATGGTCCAAACAGTTTCCTGAAGCCTGGTTTGGAAAATTCAATAATGCAGTTATATAGTTTGGTATGAGGCATTGTGAGGTTGATCATTCTGTTTTCTCTCGCCTATCTGATAGAGGGAGGGTGATACTAATTGTTTATGTATATGATATTATTATCACTGGGAATAATTGTACGGGGATAAAAGAATTGAAAACCTCCCTCCAAACACAGTTGCACACCAAAGACCTAGAAAAACTACGTTACTTCCTAGGTATTGAGGTAGCTCGATCTAAGGAGGGGATTAGTATGTCATAGCGGAAGTATAGGTTGGATATTCTTGATGAGACGAGGACTGATGGGTTCAAAGCCTGTGGATACACCAATAGACCCGAATGTGAAGTTATATATTGACTAAGGGGAGCTTATGGCTAATCTGGATAGTTATCGGCGTCTAGTTGGGAAGTTGAACTACCTTACGATCACTCGACCGGATATCTCGTTTGCAGTTAGTGTTGTTAGCAAGTTTATGTCAACTCCCTGTTCCACACATTGGGAGGCAGCTCTAAGTATCATTAGATATCTCAAAGCTCATCCTGGATGTGGCCTACTGTATCGTGCGAATGGTCTTACGAGTTGAGGCATTTACTGATGCAAGTTGGGCAGGTTCTCCATTGGCTAGGAGGTTCTCCATTGGCTAGAAGCAGACGGT
>BRYE01000002.1:9339448-9341948 GCA_030159115.1 Actinidia arguta var. hypoleuca
TCTTAGAAGAAGTTGGTCGATCTTGCCGTCCTTATTGATCAAGCGACCACGACTCTTAGAGTCGCCAAAGTACTAGTCGGGCCCAAAATTGGAAACCTTATTCACCGAGCTTACGCTCTAGGCGAGAAAGAAGTCTTATTTCATCGGAGTCTCAGTCATCTAGACGTACTCATAACATAGATGGAGAGGTGACCAAGAGAAGAGGAAGGTTACCTCACCGAGATGACCAGACGCCCAGGCATTGAGATAGATCTGCCACTTAGAGAATCAGAGACCTTGATGCTAAAATCGATGCCATTAACATAGGGGCAAGTACCCTAGTTACTATAGATACCCTGATAAGGCAGACTAAGCCTCCGTTCACTGAAAGAATCATGAGGACCAGGGGTTCATCTAAGTTCAAGCTACCATCCCAGCGCGAAGTATATGAAAGGAAGACAAATCCGATGAATCAATTGGACTTGTACAAGAACCTAATGATGCTTCAGGGATACTTGAACAAGGTGATGTGCAAAGACTTCTCAGCAATCCTAAAAGGTTCGGCGGGAACTTGGTTCAGAAAGTTAACTCCAAGGACAATCGACTCGTTTGGCGACCTAAGCAGGCTCTTTATCACCAATTTTATGGGAGAGCCTGAACGACTACGTTAAGTAGTTCAACCAAGCTGTGTTGGAGGTGGAAGCCCCTAGTGATAAAGTGGTAATTATGGCAATGATGGAAGGACTCTACCTAGAGCCATTGTTTGATTCTCTCTCCAAGAATGTTCTAGAGACCCAATCGGCACTCCAAAGCAAAGCCGACAAATACATCGCCACAAAGGAATTGGTCGAGGCCAAACGCAGAAGGCAAGGAAGAGATGATCACAAAAGAAAGAAGCCTGACACCAGGTGAGTTGACTATAGGGACGAGGTGAAGAGCAAGAGATCGGATACGTCCCTGCACCCCACCTTGCTAACACCTGATCTGGTTTTACCTCCTCTCAATATTCCATAGCTCAGGTGCTGATGGAGATCAAAATCGAAGAGTTTGTGAAGTGGCCAGGGAAGATCAAGACCAACCCCCTCAAGAGGAACAAAAATAAATATTACGAGTTTCACAGGGACCATGAACACAACACTGAGGATTGTTTTCAACTGAAGGAGCAAATAGCCAACCTGATCAAGAGAGGATATCTGAGGAAGTATGTCGTTGATCGCCCACAACTTGACTCACTTGATAGAAGATATGGCAACAATAGATCGACAACAGGTGATATCCAAACTATTCATGGAGAATTTGGATCAAGAGAATATTCAAGCTTATCTCAAAAGAGACACGCCAAAAGTGCTAATGAGAGAGATGGATGGAATAACTCTTAAAGATAGAGGCATCGAGGGACGAGATAGATGGAACAACTCTTGAAGATCCCCAAAAGATAGAAAACACCAAGCCCCTAGAAGAAGTTACTCCAATATCCATACATCCCAATTATCCAAATCGCCATGTCATGATTGGGACCGAATTGATCGAGGAGTTACAAAAGGCCTTAGTGGAATTTCATGGATGCCTTCTCGGGGATCATCAAATCAAGATGCACTTGCCAAACGTGGAGAAGACTTCATTTATCACGGAGAGAGTTGTATTGTTACAAAGTCATGTCTTTTGGGTTGAAGAATGCTGGGTGACATACTAAAGATTGGTAAACAAGATGTTCAAGGAGATGATAAGGAAGACGATGAAGGTTTACATAGACAACATGCTGGTCAAGAGTCTGAAAGCAGCTAATCACATTACCCATATTGCTGAAACATTTGGCATCTTGCGAAGCCATCGTATGATGTTAAACCCTTCCAAATGCATTTTTGGCGTATCCTCGAGTAAATTCCTCAGCTTTCTCGTCACTAAGCATGGGATCAAAGCAAAACCTAATCAGATTCAAGCTTTATTAACAATTAGCTCACCCAGAAACATACATTAGGTGTAATAGTTAACTGGGCAAGTAGCCACTCTTAATAGATTCATCTCCAAATCAACAGACAAATGTTTGCCATTTTTTAAGATCCTAAGAAAAAACAAAACCTTTGAGTGGACGAACGAATTTGAGATGGTGTTTCAACAGCTTAAGGAATGTCTCGAGTTGCCTCCCTTGCTCACAGTTCTTACCGCGGACGAGGAGCTCATCATATACTTATCCGTCTCGCCAATAGTAGTAAGTGCATTGCTTGTCCGAGAAGAGGGCAAAGTTCAGATTATTATGTTAACAAAGTCCTCATGGGAGCTAAAACTAGATACCTGAAAATTGAGAAGCTCGTCTATGCCCTTTTAATTACCGCTAGAAAGCTTCGCCATTATTTCTAAGCTCATCCCATAGCTGTGTTGATAGAAGCAAATTTTCCAATGACTTGACACCTCGTGATGACTTATCAAATGGTTCATTAAACTGAGTGGATGTTACATCATCTACCGACTAAGGATGGAAATCAAAGCCAAGGCATTGGCCAATTTCATAACCGAGTTTACT
>BRYE01000002.1:9346948-9349448 GCA_030159115.1 Actinidia arguta var. hypoleuca
GTACTCCGATATCAAACTTAAAATCCAAAATATCCAAACGCAGATCATAAATATCAAAACAAGTTTCAAAACATCACACATCCTAAGCAAAACAGGAATTTTAAACTTAACACATAATAACACAATGACCAAGTTTAAACTCAAAATTCCTAATCATCGTCCTCGTCCTCCTCCTTCGATTGCATTCAAAGGATCATCCCCTTTATCTCTTGAAGCAAAGTTGTGTGGCGGCTGGACTCCTCTTCCAATGAGGTCATGCGAATATTCATCTCCGTCCTCAAATTCGTAATTTCCTCTTTTAATTCAGCCATCCCAATTGACGGTTCCGTAGGTGCTATTGCCTCCATTCTCCTCTTTTTTCTTTGGCCCTCAGATCGAGACAATGAAGATCTATCAATAGGTCTTTCGGGCTCAATCTTAATGAGATCTACAGGAATACGAACTCCACTCCTCTTGAATAACTCAGTGAGAAACCCCGTGAAAGGCACAGAACCCCTCGTATTCGAAGATGTATATGCAGCACATAAAGACATGAACATCATACGGGGCAAATCAATAGTTTTTCCCCTGCCAATTGCCCATAACAACTTTGCCCTAACGACACACATAGAAACCGTACGCTTCAGCGGCAAAAGAGAATGACACGAAAATAAAAACAAAATCAGATACTTATCCTTGAGACGGATCTTATTGCATTGTACCTCTCCATCCTACTTATCCCCTTCCAAGAGCAACTCATTAGAAATAGTAGCCAAATCCGGCATCCCAATGTCCGGAAGCTCAAAATCGGGATTCTCTTCTCATAGGATTTGATAAATCTCAGCAAATGTGTCCGGAGTCACCTTCAACTTCTTGCCCCGAACCCAACTAATAAACCTTTCTTTGCCTTTTTAAGTCACCGGCTTATACTTGATGTTTGCCATAAACTCTTGACAAAGAGTAAGAATCGACTCCGCCTTGAACATTGTCAAGTTTATCCATCCCCTACTTGTGAAATTTTGGAGGAACTCAATTCCTGAATTTTCTAGGGTTACCAAATCAAGTTCTCGCTCGATCACCGCTCCATTCAAAATCCATACTCTATTGTACAGTCTCTCCTCTTCCTTTCCGGTAAACCGAGAGGAGTCATAATTTACCTCCTCTTTACCCTTAGATTTTAATTTTTTACTCGAACCCCCAGTTTCCATAGATCTTATGCCACTCAAATACCCTGCACGCCAATCAAGCAATGCACGAAAAACCAGTCACAAACAATGCAAGTATGCAATGCCATGGATAGTGCCTATCAATTGTGTGTCCCATGAGTCCCATGATCCTACAAGTGTCTACAACGCAATTTTCACGCTCTTGCACTAAAAACATGATGCACTTGAGATATTTATCCATAAATAAGACAATGCCTACTTTAAATTTCAAGTTCAACACTCATTTCTTCACCTAGGCATTTTATCGAATACGTTGTGTACGCATTTAAATCCTACCTTTTCATCGATAAATTCTTTGAACCAATTTCACTAAAATATCACTATGAACATATAAGATGAGTTTAGGGTGCAACCCCCTCAAAAATCGATCGTTTGGTTCATTTAGAAAATTCGTCAAACACTTGGTGTGCATACCTTAATTCAATGTATCTAATGAAAATTTAAGGCATACCTTCCCCTCTAAACTCATATCCATTAACCACATGACACTTCTACACTCCTAATTGATGAATACAAGTATTTGTGTGTGTGTGTGAGTTAGTGAAACATGACCCATAAAAAAAATGAGTGTGAACCCTAGATTTCCATGGCTTAAATCTACGAAAATTAAACCATTGAACAATGATTTAAGAGTGGTAAAGGAAATAGTTACCTAGAGCCAATGAAAAATTGATGAATCTTGGAATTTTTTCTTCTGAAATCGCCCTCCACTCTCTCTCTCTCTCTCTCCCGAATGTATAGACTTTTGAAAAAAAACTGCCTGAGTTCGGTTCTAAAAACTGCTCCTGGGCTTAGCATTCGAACTCTGCACAGAGGGTTCGAATGCTACGTGCATTTTTTTGAGTTTTAAACCTTTGCGTTCGAACTATGATTTGGCCTTTGAAATAGCATTCGAACGCTCAGTTATAATTTCGAAACTGAACTCGATGTGAGTTCAAACTCTGCACAAAGGGTTCGAACTCTCAGTGTATTCACTCTTAACGTTCGAACCCTTATTTGTTCTTGCAAATAGAGTTCGAACTCTCAGTTATAATTTCGAAACTGAACTCACTGTGGGTTCGAACTCTGCACAGAGGGTTCGAACTCTTAGTGTAAAAAATTTTATTTTATTTTATTTTATTTTTTTGACTACCCTAAAATAAAAACTAATCTACGAAGTAACCCCCCAACTAGGGATGAGCATTCTCTGAAATGCGAAAAGAAAGAAAAATAAAATGACACGACAAAAGAAAAATAAAAAAAAAACTAAAATATGGGAAAAAATTGAACGGATGGGACACATCCTATTTCCCCCC
>BRYE01000002.1:9354448-9356948 GCA_030159115.1 Actinidia arguta var. hypoleuca
TGTTGCTCTTCCTTCACATTCTCCTTTTTCTTTTCGGCCTCTTTTTCCTCCTCCTCGATCAGATCGGCATCGATGCCCACACCTTGAAGATCGATGCCAAGGTAGGGATGGTGGTGAGAAATTTTCCATTTTCAAAAATCAAAGCCCTTATAGAAATATTTGGAAGCCGAGAATTCAATAGCTTCCTAGAAGTCATTCAAGGACTTGAACTCCTTAACAACTAACTTCTTGGCGAGAACTTATTGCTTCTTCAGCTTGGCCACCTCCTCCTCTAACTTCACCACGGCCTTGGTCTTCTCTTTGAGCTCCTCAATGGCCTTCTACTCCTACTCGCCGAACTCAGCCAGAAGCCTTTCCAGCTCTATGGTCCAGTTCTGAGCACGGACCATCTCGATCTTAGTTGACTCAATTCAAGAAAACTGGAATGTGGCTTCATTCTCCATGTCCTTGCTTCATACAGCAAGGGAAAACTCAAGCACAATAGATTGCTACAAACAAGTTTCTGTGATCGCCTTGAATCAACAAAAGTACGAAAATAAAAATCGAGATTGAAATCGAATATATACCTGGCCAATGATGTGGAGGAACTTTGTAACCACTTGATCCAGGAAGAGTTTATCCACCTTCTCCTTGTTAGTAGGAGGAATCACTCCCCCTAGGATTTTTTCTACCATAGAGGGACTCCCTGGGCCTCAGGGCATCACCAGGCTTGGTTGTGGTGCCCTCCCTGGGAGCCACTAACCTTGTGATCTCCTTGCTCGCCAACTTGCTGGATTTTGCTTTCTTAGTCTTGGACGGTGGCATGGTCTCTTTCCCCTTCGAGTCAGTAATTTTGCCCTTTTTGTTGGGCGAGGATCACGAACCTCATCCCGAAGCCGCTTCTCTCGAATCACCACACCCTTGGTTGGCGGGGTGGCAACCTTCGATTTTTTTGACAATTTGGAGAGTTTTTTCAGGCTGATTTTCTTTGATAATCTGCAAAGGAGAGAACCAACATCAAATAAGAGAAAAGATGAAATACTTGGAAGAGAAAGGAGACAGTACTGTCCGATTTGATCTCGGGGGCAGCCTTGGATCTGACCAAGCCTCCGAACTCGAGCTACCTAATTCCCCCCAGGGATGGATGGCCAGATTTTTCTCCCTAGAAGCCTTAATAAGGATAGATCAGGAAGGCAAGGTAAAACTCTTCTCATTTCCTTCCTGATAGTTCCTATGTATTCTACCGAGCCATCTCGGGATTAATCGCCTCGGTGAGGTTCATCTCGGGAATGATGAGACTTACTCTCATCGCCTGCTACAACAACGACACCATTTACAGATTTTTCCTCAGTATTGCCTCCACCGCTTGACGCCATCCCCTAGCTATCAAGGGCAAAACACTTTTTAAATGCCTTGGAGCTAAGGACTATCGAGACCTGAAAGAATCCTCCCGGCCCTAGCTTCTTGAAAACCCTTCTGGATGTCCAATCTTCAATGTCGGTCAGGATGGGCAGCTTATTGCAGCGTTTGTCTGGAAAATAAAGAACATTTGTTAGCCTCAGGCGAAGTACTACACTTGAGTATCAAAATGATAGAATATGGAAGCAAGTCTGACGTGGGGTGCCCCATGATCTCGGGACCTGCGAAACTCCTTCTTCTTGAAATATACTTGGGAAAATTTCTCAGTCATCCCCCGAGATGAAGAAGAACTTCCTCTTACACCCCTGACGTTGCTGGGGTACCCCTTGATCATGGTCCTGCCCGATCTTGCCTTGAAATAGAGTCGCCCCGAGTCTGGCTTCAGATTTTTGAAAAGGCTATGGAGGCACCTAAATTCCTTGAGGGACAAGGCGCGCTTGTAATATTGCCACTCTATCAATGTGCATATGACACTTTACCATGCGTTGGGAGAAAGTTGGGTAGGGCAGATGTTGTAAAAGTTCAAGTTTTTCCTAATGGTGGAGTGAATTGGAAATCGTGGCCGGCATGGAAGGTGGTTTCATAAAAAGCCACCTCGCTTAGGTGAGTAGACAATATAGTCTCATCATCCTCAAGAATTCTCGCCCGTCATGAATGATTTTTCTCCTAAGTGTTCAGACACCCAAGATAGTAAAGAATCGTCCAAGTCTCCTATGTCGGACCTACTAGACATAAACTACAGACTAAAGATTGAGGAAAGACTGGAAATACTTACTTAAGTGCATGCGAGATTATGAGTTGATAAGGGTGAGGTTTATGGCGAGTTGAATGTCAGATTAGGAGCAACACTTCGTTATCACTAGCGATAGAAGAGTACACAGTGTGGTGGAGCCCCTAGTTCTAGGAAGTACGAAGGGCTGATATCTATTCACTTCAACGGCTAAGATCATGCGACGTTTCAAATACCGAGGTCGAAACTGCCATTCCCGTCCAAACGTCGTTCTGCTATTAATGCTTTCTCCCACATGTTCGCCCAGGGAGACATGCCATCATTAAGCACCCATGACATCGAACCACCTTATTTGATTTACGACTCGATAGT
>BRYE01000002.1:9376948-9379448 GCA_030159115.1 Actinidia arguta var. hypoleuca
CCACATTTTAACTAGCAGCAATTGGTAGTTCTGCAGTTACATCAT
The DNA here is from genome assembly GCA_030159115.1 of Actinidia arguta var. hypoleuca. Lineage (NCBI taxonomy): Eukaryota > Viridiplantae > Streptophyta > Magnoliopsida > Ericales > Actinidiaceae > Actinidia > Actinidia arguta. The sequence goes on from BRYE01000002.1 coordinate 9,376,994, forward strand.
TTGCCAAAGCTCGGTCCAACTGCAATATGTGATAAAAAAATGGATTGAAGGGCAAAAAAGGAAATTTGGCCACAACTTGGTCCAAAAAGTCCATGACTTTAAGGTCCGTTCAGTTGTCCAAAAAGGATAAGAAAGTATGGGACAACTTTTCATATTTTTTTTAATATTAAAAAAACTTATGAAATCCTAAAAATTAGCTTTTCCATATCGAGAAACACTTTCCTCTAAAATGTATCACACCAAAATTATACGAGTTTTTTAGAATAAATTAAATTAACCTTCCCTGATATTTTAGGCTCATATATTAGTACTCTTGAGGTTTTAGAAATTATGTTCCCCTCGCTAAGGTTTAGAATAAAAAAATGTTAATTTAGTATTTTTGTCTATTAATTTATTATTAAATTGGCAATAAGTACTTTTGTTATCACATTTTAAATTATTGCCAATCAACGTACAAACTTGCCAAGCAATGAAGTAATAGTACATAATTTGAAAAAAATAAAAAGTTAGGCACTGTTAGGGATAACTTATTTATTTGTATCAATTTATTTTAGCAATATTTTTTAAATTTATTTTTGTCTTTATTATGCTTTCTTTTAACTATAGTCTAATGACAAACCAAAAAAATAAAAATAAAAAAATAAATAAAAGAAAAATGTAGAGAAAAAAATAATCAAGATAAAAAAATGATTAAATAATGAATATGAAGGATGCTCATTATTTTATTATTTTATGAGAAAATACATAAACAATTAAATTTTAGTCTTCTTATAAAATTTCGATGTCAAATGAATGTACACAAAAAAAGTTATTTTCTTTTTTCTTTACTTCATTTTTCCATACAAAATTATTGACAATTGAACGGAGTCCCAATTTTGCTCAAGATGAAAATATGAAAGTTTATGTTAAATTACATATTTGAAAACACAAAAGAAATATAGTTGTGGTGGACTAGAAACTGAAGTGGTGGTTGTGGTTTTCTTAGTGTGTTGCATCTTGGAATGAGAGCGTGAAAAAACAACTTAAGATAGAGTGAAAGAGGATAGTGTTATATCATGGAGAGAGACAACAACTTAATAGACGAGAGAGTAACTGAACTTGATTTTTTGTAGCATAAAGAATGAACTCATTAAAAAATGACAAGATTTAGAGCTATATAAACTTGTAAAGGGTAAATGATAGTATTTAGATATAGGAGTAGTAGAATTGTAAAAAATAAAATAAATAAAGAAGGTCTGTGCCCCTATTCCTTAGCTAACTCTGCCTTTGACATCCAACAGTAAAAAAATACGAGTGCAATTATATTCACTCATAGACTGAGTAAACAATACCCGCCTTCTAATTGATTGAAATACATAAAGTTTACTACTTTCAAGTGGACTCCATATATTTTAACTAATTAGGAGATAATATTCAGCCGCATGGCGAGTCAATTTAATTGCACTCAATAAGTACATGATCCAAAAGATTCTATCACCAACTAGCTAACAGAGATCTGGGACAGCCACACTATTTATTCAAAACCATAGTCAAAGAATTACTTTAGTAGTAAAGAGCATTGTTAAACCTGTGGGGTTGGTTTAGCAGTATGATATGGAGTTTCATATTTCATGTCTTCAATTCAAATCTCCTCAGAAATAATTTCTTTTGGGTAAACCATCCGAGCATTAGTACAAAAGTTAGTAAGACGATTCTTTTAAGTATGGACAAAATCCGTTCATAGTGTATGGAGTGGGAGTTGGAATCCCCATCGAAATGCAAATTCGCAACTTGCTGCGACATTGAGTGGCTGACTTTGTAGCACCCACCAACGACAATCTTTAGAAAGTCAGCTACAGGGATCACCCTCTATATTTAAGCCTTTTAATAAACAGCCTTGCTAAACCAAGCTCCGGTAGCTTTCACTCCACTTATTTTTTCTTATCCAGAATCCATCTTTAACTTCATAAACACACCTTTAATACTTCTCATGGACAAAGAAAAAAAAACTATCCATGTAGTCTTATTTAGATTTGTTGTCCCCTTATCCAGTCTCCATTAGCAGCTCCTAATTCAGCATAACTTTTAATCAGTGCTTGTAGGGCCTGGACCACTAGAGGTTAGCCTGGTTGGTCTAGGCATGTGGGATTTGAAAGTCTGCTTCGTTCTTCTAAAGTTTCATCTTCAAAACTTTCTAAGTGCAATCAATTTCTGAACTGGTTCAGTTCATACGAGGTTTTGTTCGGTTTAATTGGAGGGCCTGCTAGTAAATGATGAGATTGGTCCTTGGATTAGTCGGTTCTTGAGCCGGATACCAAGTTATAAAATAAGACCAAAAATACAAATTACATTGGGCATACCCTATTCAAACACATAGGAAGTACTTGACACAAGCACATTTGGGTGCACACTACACGCACGGGTGGGTATATGAAATTCAATCTTTGCCCTACACGAAACACAACTTGGCCAGAGG
>BRYE01000002.1:9394448-9396948 GCA_030159115.1 Actinidia arguta var. hypoleuca
ACCACTAATTAGTCACACATACACAAATATATATATATATATATATATATATATATATATATATATATATAAAATGAGGGGATCACAATATCAATTGCAATGGAACATATATATATATAAAATGAGGGGATCACAATATCAATTGCAATGGAACATATGCCCTCATGGTTGTTCCAAATGGTTTCCTAGTTGTCTTCCTAACAAGGCAATGCTCACAAGTAGGTAGAGCGATTAAGCGAGCGGACCTAGAAGATCTTCTTTAGCCAATCTAGGCGTCCTCTCTTACCCAATGTAGCCCAATTTGGCATGCCATCTCACATAATTATCATCACAATAGATGCAATATGAGAAATAGAACTACTAGTATTAAAACTAGAAATATCCAAATCAAGTACTATGAAACCATCCAAAATAAAACCATGATCATAAAAGTATTATCTAAGTAAATACTAAAATGTCCACTCTTAAATTGAAAAACCACACATAGGCTCATCATACCAATGATTGAAAACAAGTTTCGCCAAATCTTTGTAGCATAAAGTACATTATAAAGATACAAGTGCGCCATTGTCACGTCTCCAGCTTATAAATGCCAACACCAAGCACCTCCATACTTGACTCATTTCCCATGTATACTCGTTTGCTTCCATTCGGTACTGGGAGATACTCTACGAACCCAACTCTGCTCCTCGCGATGTGCTCGGTTGTTCATGAGTGTACAACCCATAAATAAGGAGAATAAGCAACCATTGCTTGACTAGATACAAAGCAACCTATGCGAGAAATAGAGTTAGGGAGTAACTTATTTGGCTCAGTGCAATCACAAACAAATTGTCCCAACTTGCCACAATTAAAGCAGGCTCCCTTAGCCTTAGCTTTCTTGCGACCTCGCATGCCTTTCTTGCACTTGAAGTTAACAACGCTATGTGGCCCAAGGTCCATACCACCTCTCTTCCCAGGGGCTTGTCCAACTTTCCCACGCTTAGGCCCATATGGCCGGCGCAAGCAACTTCAACAACAAAAACTGAACCACTTGCCTTAGCCACCTCCAAGCCTTCGGCCTCTAGCTCCAAATGACACGATATGCCCTCAAATATTTTCACATTCTCATTATGCGTCATACTATGCTTCATGTGCTCGAATGACTGCCTAAACCTGTTGTTCGTCCGTCAAATGGTGACTTGTAGTCCACAACTCGTGTATCATAGCTGACATGACCCTCTCAAATGTTGCTTCATAGAATGGTGCACATTTCTCTCATAAGAGTCAAACGTAATAGTTAGGCCACGTAACTTGGCCAAGGAGGTGAACCCGGATTTCTGTTTGAGAGGCTCCCATATCTCAAAAGCAGTCTAGCCCCTTTTAATCTCCTCGAGCAAGGCATGCTGCTCAAGCTCGACCACCACATAGTCGAGGGTCTGCAAGACATCTTTCTCATTGAGAAGATGCTGAATTTTATAGTGCCAAATGCCATCATCGCTCAGCTTGTCCTCCTTAGACATGTCCATTACCAAACTCTTGGATGTCATTTCCAGAGACAAAAATAATATGCGCAAGGGATATGTATATCATCATACAAAATAAATCTGAAGCAAAAACATCCAAATTAAATAATAGTAACGTCACACGCCACAAAATCGAAAAATGGGCTAGGCCTACAATCATCTCTCGCACCTTCTATGTCAATTATCAAAATTTAATTCAACTTAATGCGCAAATTTGCAAATTTTTAGTTTTCCAAAGAAATCTCATAAGATTCTCTGACCGAACAACCTATCACTCTTTTTTTTTATAATTATGTTAGAATGCATAAATAATTAATTTCTATGATTAATTAATTAACATGTTGCACGTAAGTACTCATACATATTGCTCATGATATCAAAATAAATTCCACATAGCACATGTCATAAGGACAAGTCTATATAATTTTTTAAAATTTTATATTATTTTTTCAGAATTTATATTAATTCTTCAATGCACAATTAACTGAATAATTTCATATGCATAAAAATATAGCAAACAATATATCCAAATGCAGATAACCCTATAAGGATAATGTTGTAAAAACTTTTAGGTCAAAATAATATCTAATACGCCCAAGCAGATAAAAATTTGAATTCTGTATAATTACATTAAGCTTAACACGTCACAAAAGGTTATACATGCACCACACACGTGCGCAACACACACTCATATGAGTCTGAGGTGTGTAGCCCACACGCGCACGCACACGTTGACGTGCACCACGAGCCACACGCATGTAGAAGGTTGTGCACTCGTCTATGCGTGTCACCGCACACACGTGCGTGCTTACATGAGCCAGCACACGCCACACACACATGTGCACACGCTCAATATGCCCACACGCAGCCAGGTGTACGTCCTAGTGTGTGCACCGAGAACGATGTCAATTGGCGCATGGGCGCCATTCGTTGCCTTCCTGGCCTCCATTCGCCTTGATTTTGTATCATTGGGTTCTTTTTTCAATTTTATGCAC
>BRYE01000002.1:9401948-9404448 GCA_030159115.1 Actinidia arguta var. hypoleuca
CTTAAAATAAGCACTACCAAACGGAGCCAAAGTGTTTAGTCCAAAAAAAACTTACCTTTGCGTAATTTGTTGCTTATTTGGTGATTACAAATTTAATAGGATCTATACAGGTTCTCCACCATAAAATGTCGAAATACATATTTGGGAGATGTTAAGGCTAGAACAACTTGTACTAATGAATTATTTATTGCCATTTTGGTGAATAAACATATCTAAATCTGATGAGTCATTTACTCAAAACGTTTTAAAATTTTGTTTTCAGTTTCTCTAATTGTTAATTATACATGCAAATTTTGGAATATAATATCCAATTCATATATATTTTGTTAGATTTATCTTTTGAATTTATGTTTTCTTTCTAATTTTTAAATTATAGAATAATCAAGTACGTTATATATGATCATACATCAATTTTCAAGGCCTTATACTCAATTATCTTGCCATATAAGCAAGTGTCTTACAATTAGACAAAATGTTCATCATAGATATATTTTTTTATGTATTTTGAAAATTAAGACCGGATCTTCACGTTCGATTAAATTCACGATTCATAAAAAGGTTGTTGGAATTAGGAGATTCATTCCTTAATTTAATTAGGAAGATTCCTTAATTTAGTCATTTAAAATAGGTCATGTTGACTATAGTTTATTCTCTAAATGATTTTCTCTTTATTTTCCTTTATAAGTTATATTATATATTGAGAGGAGGTTTATAATACGATTCAACTTTTTTCTTATTTCTATTTGGTATCAGAGCAAACCTAACCCTAAACCCTAGTCGTCCAACACAGCCTTCGCAGCAACCACCAGTAGCCCCATAAACATCCTCGCCATCCTTAGCAGCCACCAACCGTTGCAGCCTTCGCAACAGCCACCAGTAGCCCCGCCACACCCTTGTGTAGTCCCTGCCCTGCACTACCCTCGTGAAGCTCCTCTCGGTTGCACCTCTACCCTTGTGGGCCTTTGTTTGATCGTGTGATGCACTAAGAGTTTGTTCGTGCTTTTTCGGATGACTAAATGTCCGGTTGCCCTCGTCCTTGAAGCCCTATTTGTCCGGCTGCAATTGTTGGTTATTCCTATCCGTTTTGTGGTTGTTTCTTGTAATGGATTTGATGGCTGACCCAACCAAGGAAGTTGCCCCGAGCCCGGTTCTTGTTTTTCTCTCTCATTCTCAACCGGCTCAACGTGTCACGAGCATGTTGTTGAATGGGAAGAACTTTCATTCTTGGTCTCGTTCTTTTTGGCTTTATCTTGGTGGAAAGCGCAAGACTCGTTGGATTCTTGGGAAGGAACCTAAGTCGGTGGAATCCAATCCCAAGTTTGATGAATGGGAAGTGGATAACTGTATTATTTTGGGTTGGATGTTGAACTCGATGGAGGATCGAGTATACCACATGTTTATGTACAATGATATTGTTCATGGTTTGTGGATTGTTTTGAATCAGATGTATGGTCATGCCCACAATGAGTCCCGAATCTTTGAGCTCTGTCGGGATATCTCTCATGCCTTTTAGCCTGCCTTGGGACTCTCTGTTGCTGATTATTTTGGATACCTTCAGACTAGATGGGAGGAATTCGCCCAATACGAACCTCTTAGTGATTTCCCCAGTGATGGGGTTGTTGAGTCTAAGCGCCTTGATCATCGTCATACATATTAGTTTTTGATGGGTTTAAAACCTGAGTTTGAGGCTCTTCGAACTCAGATCTTAAACAAATCCTTGTGCCCTCCTTCTACGGGCATTTGCTATTGTGGATGGCGATGAGAAGAGGCGTTGCCTTCTACCATCACTTTTCCTGCCTGAGCCCTCCCCTACTGTTCCGGATTAGATGGCATTTGGATCTCCTTTGGGGACTTGCCCATATTGTCAGCACTGTCGCAAGCCTGGTCACCTCATTGATCACTATTTTGATCTACATCCTGAGTTGAAGCAGTAGTTTTCCTGGAACTGCGGTGGCGGTCGTGGGGGTGGTCGTGGTGGCGGACGTGGCCGGGTACTCCTCGAACCGGTGCTATTGCAGAAGTGGAACCTATAAATGCTGATTCACTAGATTTCAATCAACTTCAGACCCAAATTGCTCAATTGCAGTCGCAATTGGGCTTGGCACGTTTCTCCTCTTCCGACCTCATGGCTGCTATAGTTGCAAGTACACCTACCGCCCTTCATGGTAAGTCAAGCCAACCCACTTGGATTCTAGATTCTGACGCTAATAATCACATGACTGGTGAGATTTCTGCCTTTACCTCTCACTTTATTCTTGTTACTTAGTCTGTTTGTATTGCTGATGGGTCATCCATTCCCATTCATAGTTAGGGTGATGCACACCTGTCCTCGAATATTACTCTTTCATTGGTTTATTATATTCCAAATTTTGCTTATAATCTTCTTTCTGTTAGTCGTCTTGCAAAATTTCTTAATTGTGCTGTTGTATTCTTCCCCTCTCATTTTTTCTTATGGACCTAACTTCGAAGAAGATTTTTGGCAGGGGTATGAGCCCGATGG
>BRYE01000002.1:9431948-9436948 GCA_030159115.1 Actinidia arguta var. hypoleuca
AAGTATTTAGACTTATTTAGCTCATCTGGTATATTTATTTAATTTCGTGGACGAAATTTTTTTAAGTGGTGAAGATGATAAGATTTTGAAAATATTTTTTTTAATTATGACGCATATATGACGTCATAATGTCACGTGTGTATATATATATCGTAATGGGCTTTAGTGTATATTGGACCCATTTAAATTTAATTGAGTCACATGTGGGGTAGTGACTTTAAGGATATTTTGATTGGGCTTGATTAATTTGGAAGTGGGCTGAGTGAAAGAGTGGGCCCAATTTACTTGGCCCATGAGTAGTTTGAGTATTTGTGTTAAGCCAAACAAGGCCTTGGGACCCAAAGACATTTCTCTCTCTTTCTCCTTGACCAAACACATTTTTACTTCTCAGCATTCATTTTTCTTCTTCTTCTTCTCTCTCTCTAGGGTTTGATCTTCAAGCTTAGATTTGAGCATGCTAAGGTGAGGTTTGAGTGAAAATTCTTGAAAAAATATTATCTACTAAACGGAGGCTTTGATTGGAGCAAAGAAGGTTGGAGATTGGAGCAAGTTGGAGAGCTAGAGTTTATATCATCTTCAACATCTTTTGGAGTTGTATTGCTTGGATTTGAGGTAAAAGAAATTTTCTTTGTTGGGTTTTAGTTTTGGAATTGTTGTTGATGGCTTATATTTAGCCTATTGATGTTTTATTTTGGGTGTTAAACCCTAAATTGAAAGTTTGATTTAAAGGAAAAGTTTGGAGTTCGTATATCTAGAAATTGTCTATGTTTTGCGATGTCTATCGGTATTCTTCCTATCGGCAATTCCATTTGTTCCCTGAAGTTGGTTCGAGGGCCCGACCTACCGGTAGCGATTTTTGATATTTCGTCTTTGAATGGTTGTCTACCAGTAGTAATTGTTTCAACTACCGGTAGTTATTAATTGGATCTTTGTCACTGGTTCGTTGTCTACCGGTAATATTCTTTTTCACTACCGGTAGTAATTTATTATATTTAGTCACTGGATGAGTGTCTATCGGTAATACTTTCTTCCCCTACTCGTAATGAATAACAGTAGTTTGCCTCTTGATGGTCGTTTATCGGTAGTACTGTTTTCACTTTCGGCAATGATTTATGTAGTTTATTCTCTGGGACACTGTCTACTGGTAGTGCCCAGACCACTACCAGTAGTGAGCTGCTTACACAGTTTTTATAAGAGATTTTAAAACAAACACTTTGAGTTTATATTAATGATTATCAATATGGTTTATGACAATTGCATTCTAATATTTTCAATAATAATTATTATTGACAATTTTTAATACTTACATAGTATGTTATTTGCATTAAAGCTTTTAGCAAATGTAACATAGATTTATGTTGGAACATAGAATTTGGAAATAATTGTGGGAATGATACGCTAGGAGATACCAGAATTAGATGGCTTAGATTAAATTCGAGGTGAAAGACCTAGATAACAACTACGTGGGAAGGAATGTCGACCCTTTGGTTAGTGACCGAGAATGCGGTCGGATATTGGGTATGTCAAATTTTCGGCGAAAATTCGAGAAGTATGCCGGAATGAGTGAATGTCAAAGCCTTCGGTGAAAGCTCGAGAAGTTGACCGGATGTGTCTCACATGCTTAGTGCATAACGATGCTGGTTAGGTATTAGCCTAGGTGTGTCATTCAAAAAAAATGGGTTATTGCTTTTTTTTAGAAAAGCTGAAAAGTTTGTGAATTTATTAATTTGAGAAATTATGAAATAAATGCTTTTGAAAAAAATCAAAATACGTAGAAACTAAATGATTTGTGAAATCATGGATTGCTAATCAAAATTATATTTTGATATGAATGAAAGTATACTCTATTGCATCATGTTTTCATTGTATAGTTATGTATCATAGTTTTGGCTTGAGACATCAAATCCATTGTTAAATCTTTTCAAAGTAATTCACCTTTACTATAAAATGAATTTCAGGTACCGATGGTTATTATGAATCTTGAGGCATGGGGATGTCGTATTTTTATTTTATTTTGAGAAGATGCATAGATATGTATTTTTGAAAGAATTATAAAATTTTTTTGGCCCGGTGTGGGCATTGTTCATGGGATATAATTTTAGTTTTATACTTGATGGCTCATGGCAAGCAGGGTCTCACGGGAGGGATATATTAGCTGTAATTTGATATAATGACAATATGTTGTCAATTATTATTATATTTTGTTGAATTATATTTGTTTATAGTGTATGTCTACGTGGTCAAATTTGGTGTTATTTGGGACATGACATCAGTGAAGATGAAGATGATGACGGTGACGGTGACGGCAACGAGGTTGATGACGCTAAAAATGACATTAACCAAAGGAGGAAAGAAATCATGAATAAATTTTTCTTTTTATTCCAACCAATTCTCAAAAGATTCTTGAAATAAAAAAATAAAAAAAATTAATTATTTCAACAAAATTTCATATTGTACGTATTTGCTATGTGTAACTCGTAGATGATAAATTTATCATTACACAAACTAGTATAAAAAGAATAATAAATTTATCATTCTCCAAAAAAATATATAAAAAATATAAATTAAAATATATAGCAATAGTAAAATGTTTGATAGTAATATGTTTAATTGAGAAATATAATGAATATAAAATAATTTTTTTATTTATAATATATTACATTTTTAGTTGACAATCAGAATTAAAAATAATGTCCCGGCCACATGACTTCGATCTCGAAGCCCCTTCATTTTTCCTTTTATTTTCATAAACATTGCAGTTCTTCATAGAGTGGAATCAAATTTATGGTGCAAGGACAATAATAAAAATAACAATGATAGGTACACACCCTGTGTATAAGACACACCTCTCACAAACACAGTGAGTCTGCCCTAATTAGGGTTTTTTAAAACTCTAATTAGGGCGGGCACCACTGTGTTTGTGAGAAGGTGTGTCTGGGTGTGTACATTTTTTGGTATGTATTTATCATTTTTGTAATAAAAATTACACAAATTCCCCTACCCGAATAAAGGATTGGACAAAGGGGATAGAGGGTCTTATAATTACGGTCTCTTGGAGCATCTTGACAAAAGTGTTCCAACATTGTTCTCCCAATCGTGCCAAATTTTATGATGATCAGTGTTTTGCCATTAATTATCATGAAATTGACACTATTATGCTTACAAACAAGGTTGGCCTTCAGAGTAGGCCGTTAAGGCAGCAGCTTGGTTTTGCATTTTTGCCAAAAAATATGATCCACTTAAATATAAGTCATAGTTTATATAATTATAAAAAAAAAACTCTAATAATTTTTACTGTTATAAGAAAAATTCTAGAGTTTTAAACAATTTACAAACTAAACTTTAAGTTTGTAATTTCTTCTATTAATATCATCATTTCTTTAAACTCTATTAACAAAAATCCTCAATACATGTCCGTCTAATATGCTTCATAGAGCTAAACACATACACTAATAAATTACTTAAGATAACAGTTACCAATGTATTTCCATGCACATAACAAATAGAATTTAAAAGTATTCCAAATACATAATAAAACACATTTTGATTAATTTTGCTCCCCTTATCATCACCACATGTCTATACAAAAACAATTCAAAGTACACGATGAAACTCAAGATTGAGTTTGCAAGCAATGAACTCATTCCATGGACTAACAATGTTGGCCTAGTGGAAAATTTTCCCAAATTACACACAATTTTTACATTTTATACTTTTCGATACCTCAAAACTTTTGAATTATATAAAATTTTAATGGTAAAAAAAAAGTTCACTGAAGACTAGTAGTGATCATGGTATGGTTTGGTTTGGTTCAGTCCAATTTAGGGTCAAACTGTAAACCAAACCGTGAACAACAATTTTTTTTTTTTTTTCCTGAACTGAACTGAATGTTGAACCATGAATAATCGAATGTGTGTGCAAAATGAACGCATATTAATGAGCTAAACCGAACCTAACCGATCCGTGAATAGCCTATAGCTTAGGGTTCAATTCAATTAAAATCCGCAGGTTGGACAGAAAAACTACAAATCGAATCGTGATCTATCGGTTTGGTTTTTTTGAGCCGTGAACCGAATCGTACGGTTCAAATTGGTTTCGCAGTTCAATAGGGTTTTTTTCTCACTCCTACTAAAGACTAGAAAATTCAAAATATAAAAAAAAACTAAGCCAAACTCGGCCAATTATGCATTAAATTATTATCCATTTACTCTATCTTTTCCTTACAAATTAACAGATTAAAGAACTCTTTATTGCATTTATTAAAAGTTCAATGTGAACACAACGTGAATATATTAATTCGATACAGACGATCACATGCTAAAGGTGTTTATTGTTGCTTATGGCCATTCCCTTTCGTTTTTTCTGTCTTGAAAGTCGATTTTTTTAAGCCAAAAACTTTAAAAAAGGTAGAAACAAATATTTTGTTGGAATGCTCATTTCAACTTATGTTTTTAAATAATTAATTTTAATATAAGTTCATCTAACAACAAATACTCTATGATTAGCATGATTGAAATAATACAAGTTTTTGAGTTGGTCAAGTTGGAAAAAAACAAAAGTTGAGGAAGACATGTTGTAGGAATGACAACAGAACAGGGTATTACGAATGCACCCTAAACCCTCGTGATTATTTTAGTTATCCATTCACCCACCCACCCACCCACGCACCCCACACATTTACCACAAGTTAAAATTATAATTACAATCTCCTTGGGGGAAAAAGAGAGAAAAAAAAAGACATAAATTGAACATGAAGTGGAAAGAATTGAATAAAAATGAACATGATGGAATTTTCCCCCCGCCATTGGAGCCTTTAATCCAAACCTATACTATTAGTATTATATAATACAACTTTTTCTTTATATTCTTCTTATTTTTTAGATAAATAATATTAAAAATTAATATATTAGTTATTCAGGCTGGGCCAGGTTACAAAATAAATTCTCAATCCAGGTCAATATATAAACAGGCTTGAAATATGAATCCGACCCATCTCAACA
>BRYE01000002.1:9519448-9521948 GCA_030159115.1 Actinidia arguta var. hypoleuca
TAATTAAATTTTACTATTCGTTATTTTGAACATTGATCAATATTCGAAATAGTCAGATTTAATTAACACTGAAATTTGAGTAATAGTCAAATTTGATTGTTACACAGTCAAATCCTACTGATATTGAAATTGGATAGACAGTGAAATTTAACTCTAACAAACAATCAAATTTTACTATTCTAAATCATCAGTGACCGGCCAAAAAGTGGCCAACCTATCGTCGAAAAGTCGTAGGCTGACTGCCAATAGCTGGTGGGTGGCAACAATAGTTTTTGGTGCAACTGTGATGTAGAAAAAAATTGAGGCAGTGATGTACAAAAAAATGGTGTAAGGAGAATTTTTTAGGTTTTTTTTTTTTTTGGATTAAATGGAGTTTGGCTTTAAAGTATTTTAGGTGGACTAATTGAGCTATAAAATTGTTCCCATAGAGAGCTATGACCCAAAAAAAATTAGGCAGGATAATGGGTATTGGGCTTAAACCAACAATTAGTTCACTTAAGTGTGTTATGAAATTTCAAAAGTCTTGTAAATTAAAAGACGTTTGGATTACGGTCCATTAAACAAGGATTTATGTGTGAAAACTCTATTATTGAATAATATTGCTCCTTTCATACCCTAAACTATAAAATACTAAAAAAGAGAAAAACAAGTCAACATATCTGAGTCACTCTCTCTATTCTCTCTTTATTATTTTTCTATTACAGTCACAAACACACTGCCATTGCTGTCGCAGCCACACTGTTATTGTCTTTGCAGCCACCGTGCCACTATGACATCACCGCCACCATCATGTCAAATCTCTCTCTTTCTCTCTCTCAGATCTGACATTTATAGCATTGCCGTACGTCAACCTCACTGTTGTTTGACTTTGCTTTATACATTACGCCACTGACGACTTCCCGAGTCGTCTGACGTTGCTCACTCTACCGTTGACTAGTCATCCCGAACGCCCGTTATTCCAATCACCCATTATTCCAGATCTAGTCCAAATTATATATCGATTTTTTCCTCGAATGTGATTCCAGATCTGGTTCAACTTAAAGTTTGTCACCGTTTGCTTTTTCACCCTTTTTTCCTCTTTGGTGCTATGTTCGATCTCTCGCTTAACCTCTCTCTTTAATATATAGAGAGAGACACACACACACACATATATTTACACTACATGACTTTGTAGCGTTGATAGCCAAAAAAGTGTGAAATGATAGATTTAGGCCAACAAAAGTCCATCTAATTTTGTTAGATTTTTTTAATTTTTTGATGAGATTTGATCATGAGTAAATCTATTCCATTGTGGAATTTTACTCTTTCCACCATCGCCATCGCCACCTCGAAAAAAAAAACAAACTTTACTACTGTTATTTTGAACATTAGTCACTATTCGAAACAGTCAAATTTGACTAACAATGAAATTTGAATGTTCCAAGTCGCTGGTGACCAGCCGACAAGTCGCCGGCCAACAACCAGTAGCTTATTTTAATAGTGTAGGTACAACTAAGTTGTAGAAAAGAATTGTGATAGTAATGTACATAGAAATATGGGATGGAAGAAGAATTTTTTAAAGACGTACCAAGTAACAAGACTATTTTTGTTCATTTTAACTAAATATAGTTTTCACCTTAATGATTTTTAGATAGATTAATTGAGCGAAAAAAATGCTTCCTTTGAGCTATGGCGAAAAGCCTATTTTTTATACATTTCTCACCATTTGGACAATGCAAGTTTTTTTTTTGATAGCTTGGACAGTGCAAGTTTGAGCGAGCCTCAATTGTCTTCAATTAGTTCATTATCTAATTAAACTCTTTTTTGCGACCCAATAGATATTGTCCCAAAGTGTGTGATAGAGATTCATTTGATAATTATCTTTCTTATGAACAATGCACATATATTATATCATATTAAGGTAACAAAGTCACAAAGTGAATATATATATATATATATATATATATATATATATAGCACTCAGACAATATATTATACAACAAAACACTATACAAATCTACCCACAATCAAACCTGGATGATAATTATAACTAGGGTAAATTTCACTATGAGGATTCTGACAAATAAAGTTATCTCCTATTTAATTTTAGAATTAGTACTGACTTTCTTTATTTTGAAAATTGTTGTCAAGATTTCACTTGGAGCGCATTTTTGTGCAAAAATGACAAGATTGCCCTTTTATATAGAGTTTTTAAAAAAAATTCTTAATACACCATTACAATAAATAAATACTCTCATTTTTAAGAAAACAAAATAATAACATAGTTTATTTTTTAAGTATATTTACATTAGGAACACTTAAAAAGTAAAATATTTAGATTAATTTTTTTAAAAATTATTGTTAACAAAGTTTTGTTTTTTTAGTACACTTTCATTCCGAGTACTTAAAAAGTAAACTATTAAGATTATTTTTTTAAAAAAAATTGTTTATGAATAAAAAATAAAAATAGCGTAGTTTAGAAACAAATGATGTTTTGAGAAAAAAGAAAATATTTATTTAT
>BRYE01000002.1:9544448-9554448 GCA_030159115.1 Actinidia arguta var. hypoleuca
GGCATTTCTTATATATAGAGGGTCCCACCCATTCATTTACACCTCTGTTTCTTCTGCCAAACCACCGTTCTTGCTCTCCTCATTCTCGTTTGTGGTCGCCCTTCTCGCTCCGATTTTCTTCTCGCCTTTGCCTGTGGTCGCCTTCCCTTTCCTAGCACAGTAAGTAACCAAGTCCTCGTTCTTGTTCTTACAGTTTTATGTCCTATAGGTCTAAGGTGAGTCCTTCAGACTTGGAGTCCTTGCCTTCCTGGGTATCCGACCATCTGGGAGAAGGATCGTCATATATTACTGACAAAGTAAGACAATCTCCTAGGTCACCAATGGAAGACCCATCAATTCATGAGGTCGTCTCTTTAGGTGATATTCACCCTTCTGTAGAAAAAGAGCATAATATTATGACTCCCGAGGAGCTAGACTTGCTCAGGGAGACTTATTCCTTCCCTCAGGGTGTACAGATTAGACTTCCTGAGGAGAACGAAACCATTCTTTCAACCCGCCCTGGCGAGGTGGCCTTTTATGAGGCCGCTTTTTCTGTGGGCCTTCGTTTTCCCATTCATCCTACCGTTAGGTTAATTTTAATGTTTTATAAAATTTGCCCAGCTCAGCTCGTCCCCAACGCCTGGCGAAGTATCGCCGGTGCCCTCGCGTTATGGCGAGTGTGTAAATATTCAATGACCCTTTCTGAATTTAGGAACATATTTTTCCTTAATAATAATCCTAAACTGGACCAAGGGTGGCTTTATTTTAAGGCTAGGTACAAGAAAATCATCCTCCGAGGATACCCCAGCAATGTGAAGGGGTGGAAAAGCAAATTCTTTTTCGCCTCCGGGGATAGTTGGGAGCTTTCTAATGATTCACCTCAGGAGGGAGTGCCAAGGGTTCCGAGGTCGTGGAATATTCCAGGTTGGTTTTAATTTCATCAATAATCTTGATATATTTATTTAATAAAATCAGACTTAATACTCTATGGTATCTTTTCAGATAAACGCTGCAATGACCCGCCCACGTTGCTCGGGTATGAGCAGGATATTTGTGACAAGATTTCAAAATTGGTGGCAGAACGTGGGCGCTTTGTGGTCCCCACGTTTCTCAAATCCAAGTCATTTCATCGGGTTTTCTGCTCTCCCGGACCTATGGCATCTGGGACAGAGGGCGAGGATCCACATGCGCCATCGACGTCGGGCGAAGCGGGTGAGTCCCGCCCTTCCCGTGGTGAATACATTCATCAAGACAACCATTCCTGAGATGACTCAATAGAATACCTAGGGACTGTTAGGAAGGAATTGAGGAGGGTTCTACCTCATATTCCTGACCTGACCTTGCTAAGATGGTCGGGGGAAAAAGTTCGAGACTCCATTTTAGAATTTTGTTCGTCTGTCTTGGGATCGAGCTTGAACTCGACATCGGAATCCTGGTCGGATTCTGGGCTACCTCCCGAGCTTAAATCGGATGGTATAAATCCTTACTATTCTTGTTGGTCATCTTTTTCATGTCTGATGTTCGTTTTTCATTTTACAGCTATGTCGAGGAGGATTAGCCCGAAGAAACTTGGCGAGAAAGTGGAGAAGGCCAAAGGTGAAAGCTCGGCCAAAAAATCCGTTCTCGTTAAGGGAGTGGTAATTGGCGAAAAACGTCCAATGGACAAACCTTCCACCTCGCCGAGCAAGAAGGCTAAATCTGGGGACAACTCCAAAGGGAAGGAGCACGCCATCGCTCCTGAACCCAAAAAGAAAAAGTCTGGTCCAGTTGACCATCCGGGGGCCACTACCTCTTTTAGACCCGGGGAGGGGAGCTCGCCCTCGTTGGGGATTGTCCTCGGTCCTAGGGCCTCCATTCTAGGGAGTCCTTCTGTGACTGAGAAGATCCTCTGAGGAGTGATCCCTCCTACGGATCAAGAATAGGTGGGGCAGCTGTCCTTGGACCAGACTGCCTCAAAATTTTTTCAGGACCTCGGCCAGGTATTATTTCGGTACTAACATTTGATTGTTTCATCCTTGTTAAACATGCTCAGTTGATCTAATAAGATTTGTTTGTAGCAGGGGCTCGTGTTCGGATCTTCTTTGGCGGTCAAAAGTAGAGAAACTGTCGAAGAGGCATCCTTCCAACAAGGGCGAGCAACCTCTTTGGACAGTGAGGTTTCCCGCCTTCAGAAGTTATCTGGCGATCTGGAGCAGCAACTGGCCGAGGCCCGAGCTCGGGAGCAACAGGTCGGCGACGAGTTTGCCAAGTTAAAGGATAAAAGAGGCACCCTTGCTGGTTGCAAATTTGAGGGAAAGAGTTGACCGCTCTGGAAAATTGGCTGTTGAGGAATTTAAATTCTCATCGGATTTCTCCAAAGCTGTTGAAAATGCTGCCTCGAAGTATTTTGGCGAAGGGTTTGACTTCTACAAGCGATAGCTTCGTCGCCATCATCCCGACCTTTCCATTGACTTGGAGAAAATGGGTCTCGATCATGACATGCTCGCTGAAGAGGACGAGGACGCAGAAGGGGAGGGGGCAGAGGAAGAAACTGTTGAAAAAGGAGATGCAAATCCTCAGGGCGATGCAAATCCTCAAGGCGACGAAAACCCTTCTCCTTTGCAATGATGTAATTGCATTTAATTTTTTTTTTTTGTAATTGCACGTTAATGAATATTACTCCAGTTTTGGCGATGTGTGAGCAATTGAATGATCGTTCTGGTTGTGCAAATTTTGTTCATACTGATGTAATTTACTTAGTATTTTAAATTTTCGTCGTTGTACCATGAACTGGCGATCTTAACTTAAGTGAGCAAGATGCCTCCAATGAACCGGTGATCTTGAATTAGGCGCTCAAAATGCCTCCATTTTACAATGAGCCGGCGATCTTGAATTAGGCGATTAAGCTGCCTCCGTCATTTTGAAATGAACTGGCGATCTTAATTTAGGCGATCAAGATGCCTCCGTCTTGCAATGAACTGGCGATCTTGAATTAGGCGATCAAGATGCCTCCGTCTTGCAATGAACTGGCGATCTTGATTTAGGCGATCAAGATGCCTCTGTCATTTTGCAATGAACTGGCGATCTTGAATTAGGCGATCAAGATATCTCCGTCTTGCAATGATGTGCGATCCTGATTTAGGCGATCAAGATGCCTCCGTCATTTTGCAATGAACTGCGATCTTGATTTAGGCGATCAAGATGCCTCCGTCATTTTGCAATGAACTAATGATCTTGAATTAGGCGATCAGGATGCCTCCGTCTTGCAATGATGTGCGATCCTGATTTAGGCGACTTCCAACTTGTTATAGGCGAAATGATTAAAATAAAATGAAAATTTTATTAGGATAAGTGGCAATGATTACAACTGTATTGCTCAGGCGAGTTGACTTTCAAAGTGACTAGAGGTCATTGGTAATACTTTTTCAGATGCTTTGCGTTCCAAGGATGGGGGAGTGCTTTTCCATTCACATCTTCAAGCCAATAAGTCCCCGGTCTAGATACTTTGACGATCTTATATGGGCCTTCCCATGTTGGGCCTAGCTTTCCTGCGTTTGGCTCTTTAGTACAGGGTAACTTTTCGTAGGACTAGGTCGCCGGGTAAGAATGACCTGTATCTGACACTCTGATTATAATATTTGACGACCTGATGTTTATAAGCTGCTTGGCTTGCTTGTTCTCGTTTTTCATCAACGAGGTCGAGGTTGAGTCTCAGCTCGCCTTCATTATTATCTTTGTCAAAATTTGATGTCCTAAAACTCGGCATTCCGATCTCAACGGGTATCACTGATTCAGTTCCGTAAATTGTGGAGTAAGGCGTTTCACCAGTAGGAATCTTGCTAGTTGTGTGATACGCCCACAATATGCTCGGTAAGTCTTCTACCCATTCACCTTTGGATCTGTCCAATCTTGTTTTCAAATTTCTCAGAATGGTTCTATTAGTAACCTCGACTTGGCCATTGGCTTGGGGGTGACCCGATGAGGAGAAATGATGTGATATGGCGAGATTCGAACAAAATTGTCTGAATCCATCGTTGTCGAATTGCCTGGCGTTGTCCGAGATGAGGACCTTGGGAATTCCAAATTGACAGACGATACTTTTCCACACAAAATTCCTCGTATTCTTCTCGGTGATTTTGGCTAGTGGCTCAGCTTCCACCCATTTGGTGAAGTAATCAATGACGACGATCAAGAACTTTTTCTGCAATAGAGCTTGAGGCAAAGGTCCCAGTATGTCAATCCCTCGTTGGGCAAATGGCCATGGACTGGTAATTGGCACCATATCAGTGTGGGGGAGGTGGTTAGATGGTGCAAATCTCTAGCACTTGTCGCACTCTCTGGTGTATGTTGTTGCATCACGTTCCATTTAGGGCCAGAAGTAGCCTTGGCGAATTGCTTTTCATACTAGTGACCTCACCCCTGAATGATTTCCGCAGATGCCCTCATGAATTTCCTTCATCACATAATTGGCTTCGTCAGGTCGGAGACATCTTAGGAGAGGACCTGAAAAAGATCGTTTGTACAAAATCCCATGAAGTAGGCAGAACCTCGCAGATCTATATCGGATCCGGTGAGCTTGAAGTTTATCTGTTGGTAACGTGCCATTCTAGAGGTATGCGATGATCTCATCCATCCATGTTGGGTCTGTTTCTGCTGAATAGACAGGTTGGTGATCTTAATACTTGGTTTGGATAGGAATTCCAGAGGTATACTTCTGTCTGATATGAAATCAAAAGTCGAGGCAAGATTGGCAAAGGCATCAGCTTTTCTGTTCTCATCTCTAGGGATCTGTTGAGTGGTGAAACTTTTAATTTTTTGAGTTAAGCATTTGACTTCATCTAAATAAGCTTCCATTCGTGCGTCCCTGGCGAGGTAGTCTCCCTGAACTTGGTTTGCCACTAGTTGTGAATCACTATAAGCGTCTATCGACTTTACTCCCAATCTTGTGGCGACCTGTAATTCAGCGAGGAGTGCTTCGTACTCGGCTTCATTGTTGGTGACTTTAAATCCAATCCGTATAGCATATTCCATCTGTTCCCCAGCCGGGGTTTGGAGAACAAGCCCTGCATTACATCCGTGTTGATTTGAAGACCCATCTACAAATAACTTCCACTTCTCAAGATCTTCGCCCGAGCTGCCGAGGTTCTTGTCCGAGCTGTCAAAATTC
The DNA here is from genome assembly GCA_030159115.1 of Actinidia arguta var. hypoleuca. Lineage (NCBI taxonomy): Eukaryota > Viridiplantae > Streptophyta > Magnoliopsida > Ericales > Actinidiaceae > Actinidia > Actinidia arguta. The sequence goes on from BRYE01000002.1 coordinate 9,549,574, forward strand.
TCGTCCAAGTTTGGAATCTCTTTCTCCGAGAAGACTTCCGGGTCAGTTTCATGAGTGGACTCGGCCACGAAGTCAGCTAAGGCTTAGGCTTTAATTGTCGTTCTTGGTTTGTAGTCAATATGAAATTCGCTCAACTCGATGGACCATTTCAGAAGTCTCCCCGAGGTGTCTGGTCTTTGGAGAATTTATTTTAATGGTTGGTCAGTCAGCACGGTAATGGGATGGGCTTGAAAATAATGACGAAGTTTTCTGGAGGCGATCAGAAGGGCGTAGGTGAGCTTCTCTATCATTATGTATCTATTCTCAGCACCCATCAAGACCTTACTAAACATAACATACTAGTTTCTGAACTCGGTCCACTTCTCGGATGAGCACATCACTCACTGCTGTTGGCAAAATGGATAGGTACACAAACAGTTCTTCGCCCGTGGTCGGCACCACAAGCAAAGGAGGTGATCCCAGGTACTTTTTGAGCTGTTGAAACGCTCCTTCCGATTCTTCTATCAACTGGAAATTTTGATTTTTCCTTAGGATTTTGAAGAATGACAAACATCTGTCCGCTGACTTGGAAATAAACCGGTTGAGGGCGGCAATTCACCTAGTTAACTGTTGAACTTCATGGACATTTCTGGGCGAGCTCATTCTGAGTAAAGCCTGAATCTAATCTGGGTTTGCTTCAATCCCTCGTTTGGTTACCAAGAATTCTAAGAATTTTCCGAATGATACGCCAAAAATGTATTTGGAAGGATTTAACATCATCTGGTGTTTTCTCAGAATGTTGAAAGCTTTTTCAAGGTGGGCGATGTGGTTGTCTGCTTCGAGGCTCTTGACGAGCATGTCGTCTATGTATACTTACATAGTCTTTCCAATCAGCTCCTAGAACATCTTGTTCACTAATCTTTGATATGTAGCCCCAGCATTTTTCAGACCAAATGGCATGACCTTGTAGCAGTACAATTCTCGTTCCGTGATAAATGAAGTTTTTTCTATGTCGAGGGGGGGGGGGGAACATCTTGATCTGGTGATATCCTGAGAAGGCATCCATGAAACTAAGAAGCTCATGCTTAGATGTGGTGTCGACTATTAAATCAATTTTTGGCAGAGGAAAACTGTCTTTTGGGCATGACTTGTTAAGATCAGTGAAGTCAACGCATACTCTCCACTTTTATCCCTTTTTAGGGGCGACGACGACGACATTGGCTAGCCATTCCGGGTAATGGGCTTCCTTGATAACCTTAGCCTTGACGAGTTTGGTCACCTCTTCTTCAATAACTCTAAGTCGCTCGGGGGCAAGTTTCCTTCTCTTCTAGCGAACTGGAGGATGTCCTGGATTGGTATATAAATTATGCATGGCGACTTGGGGATCAATACCCGGAACGTCACCCTGTGACCAGGCAAAAATATCAAAATTTCTTTTCAAGAATTCCACTCAAGCACAGCGTAATTCATTGGTAAGTTCAGTTCCGATCATAACATGGTGATCAGGATATTCCGGATGTATGGAGATCGGGGTAGTTTCTTCAAGGCGTTTGGTGTTTTCGATTTCTCGGGGATCCATCAAGACAACCTGTTCCACTTCGTCCCTCAGAAATTCCATCTCGCCATCGTTGGTCGATAATTGCTATTGGGTATTCGGTGCTGGGGAGGTTTCGATCTTCATAGCTGAAATAAAACATTGTCTGGCCACTTTCTGATCACCCCTTACCTCACCCACCCCGCTGAAGTGGGAAACTTCATTTTTAGGTGGTAGGTTGAGGTGATCGCCCTAGTCCTGCCCAGAGTTGGGCGACCTAAAATGGCATTGTAGGGGGAAGGAAAATCTACCACGATGAAGTCTTGCCAAACGGTAGTTTGGCGAGGCTCTATTCCCAAAGTCACTGGCAACTTAACCTATCCGAGTGGATAAGTCACATTTTCTCTGAAGCCCACCAAAGGTGTAAGGAAGGGATGCAATTTATCGAGCCCTATCTTCATCTTTTCGAATGCCGATATGAATAGGATGTCAGCCGAACTACCATTATCAACCAAGATTCTTTGGACGGTAAAATTGATGATGATGGCTGAAACGACCAAGGCATCATCATGAGGTAAGTGTAGACCTCTCAAATCATCATTGTTGAAGGTGATTGGTGGGTGAATATCGGCCATTGGCGAGGAGATGTTATATATTTCTTCGGACACCCTACCAGCACTTCTGGCATGCCTCTTCCTGGACGAATTTGAGCTTCCTCCGGATCCAAACCCACCGTGGATTACTTGTATGTCTCCAGCAGTAGGTCGGTTGTCGCCGTATCTTCTTTCTGGTGAATTGGGGGGAGGGCAATCACTTACATACTTTCTTAGGTACCCTTGCTTAATAAGGTCGGCTATTTGGTCCTTTAGGTGAAAATAGTCTTCTGTGTTATGGCCATGATCTCGGTGGAACTCGCAATACTTGTTCTTATTTTTCTTTCGGGGATCAGTTTTGATTTTCGAGGGCCACTTAACGAACTCTTCGTGCTTAATTTCTGTAAAAACTTGGGCAATAGGAGCATTGAGCGGGGGTTACACCAATTTTGTGCAGCGAGGTGGGGTACGAGGTCGCCTTTCATTGGTCCATCTTGAGTCTCAATTAGGCTTCTTGTTCCTCGGTTCATCGTTCCTGTAATCAGATCGCCTTGCATCAGGCTCTTTTCTTTTATGATCATCTTTTCCTCTTCGCCTTCTTTTGGCCTTGGCCAGTTCCTCCGCGGCGATGTACTTATCAGCTTTACTTTGGAGAACGAACAACGTCTCTGGAATATTTTTGGACAAAAAGTCGAATAAGGGACCTGGGCGAAGTCCCTCCATCATTGCCATGACGACTACTTTGTCACTTGGATCTTCAACTTCCAATATGGCCTATTTAAATTGTTTCACATAATCCTTCAGGTTCTCCGTTTTCTTATGGTGAACGATGAAAAGGTGGGACGCGTTTTTCTGCCTGATCCTGCACCTCATGAAATTGGTGACGAAAAGTCTGCTCAGATCGCTAAATGAATCGATGGTTCCAGGAGATAACTTCCGGAACCACAACCTTGCCGACCCCTTAAGCGTAGCAAAAAAACCTTTGCACATGATTTCGTTCGAGCACCCTTGGAGATACATCAGATTCTTATATGAATCCAGGTGATCCATTGGGTCTGTTTTCCCCTCATAAATCCCGAACTAAGTAGGTAGTTTGAATTTGGACGACACCTTGGCTCTCATTATTCTTTGGGTGAAAGGCGGCTCAGTTTGCCTAATCAAAGCGTCTACGGTTATCGGGGCGCTGGTCCCCGTGTTGATGGCATCTAGGCGGGCGTCTAGATCCCTGATCTTCTGAGAAGTGGAATTATCTTGGTGCCTGGGGACCTGATGAACGCGATGAGGAGTCCTACTTCGCCTCATCTCCTCGCTCTCCAGCTCTGGTGTTTTGCTGGATGATTGTGATTCTAGTGAAAGTCTCCTTTCTCGTCGGGGGCGAATACTAGGAGAATGACGGCGCCTGTCTCGCCCGGTACTACGGTGGCTTTGAGATTCATTGTTTCCTGATAGATGAGAACGACGAGGAGGTGTCGGAGGAGGAGGTGAATGATTATTTGCGGTGAGGTGCTGTATTAGGAGGGCGTTATTTTCGTTCATGATTCTCATCTGTTCGGCCATCCCACGTATCTCATGATGAAGACCTTCTAGATCCGGAGCTTGGCTGGTGTTAGCCATTGGACGGGCTCGGTTATCTAAAGGGTTGCTGGTGCTTGGTCTGGATAATAATTGACTGGGCAGGTGCATAGGATAAAGAGAACCTTCGTTCCCACAGACGGCGCCAAACTGTTGTGGTAAAAATCTGTGAGAGCAACCAACAGTCAGAATTGCTCCTCGGCCTCGGTGCTAGATCTCAGCTAAAGCAAGGGCGACCTGCACACTAGTGAACAAAAGTAATCGGCCCGGGTGAGGCCGCTCTAAACACCTCCGGCGTATGAATCAGACCAAGGCGATCAGGAGATAAGTTAAGGCAGTATGAGCACAATAATAAATGTGTGTGGTGTCTGTTGAGCGTACCTTTTTGTTATGGGGGAACGGCCTCTATATAGACAGAGTAATGAGTCGTGTCAGTGAATCATGGCGAGTTCCTCGGAAGGATAAGTATGGGAGGATATCCCAATAAAATCTGGAGATTAATATCAGGATGCTATCTGGTGAACAACCCGTATTTATAGGCGTTGTGATCGAGCTGGAGTCTATTGGAGATAGTTCTCTTGTAGAAGTGGAACTCTTCACGGAGGTGGACTCTGACCGGGAAGAGACATGATGGAGAAGGAGTCTCATGATGATGGAGTCCTTTTGGAGAACTAAGTCTTCATAGAGACATCTCTTCCTCGGGCGAGATAAACCACCTCGCCCTATGGCGATCTGGAGGAACCGTTTGTTTTAGGCGAAGTGGAGTTAAGTTCTTTTTTATTAACATGGGGCGACCAAGAAAGTCGGTGCTGTGATCCTAATGACGACGTGCACCACTTAGAATGTTTAGAGCTTTTAAGAGGTGGCATGTATTTTTCCCACATCATCTATTGTTACATCTATTCTTGGTGTAACCTATAAATTTTGTATTTATTTATATCTATTGTTACATCTATTCTTGGTGTAACCTATTACTTCTATTGTATATACAGGTTTCAAGAGAGAAAGCACCTATCAGCAGGGGTAGGGGCAATGTGGCTGCTAGAGGCAAAGGCAGGGCCAATATTCCACCAAACACTGGGTGTCTCACTGGGAGAGGCAGAGTCAATAGTCCAGGAGTTGGCGGGAGAGGCAATGGGGTTGTGACTGGAAGAGGTAGGGGAACTCTTCTAATAAGCACCAGCATTGCCACTGGCA
>BRYE01000002.1:9566948-9569448 GCA_030159115.1 Actinidia arguta var. hypoleuca
TGTGTAGTCTAACAAGGCATGGTCTATTGTGAGTGTAGTTTCTTTGCAGACTCTATCTAACAAGTATACTTTGATATAATAGTTATTGGTGGTTGTGAAAAAAACTCGACCCCTTAAGCCGTAATGTGTAAACCACGTTTTAGTACTCATGTGGCAATATATTATACATAAAAATACTTCTATTGTCTCATTTTGTTTATTTATTTATTTTTAATTTTAAATATCTTAAAACGCATTTTTATCTCGAAAAGTTAAAACATAAAACTCATTAGTTTCACAATTTAGAAGTCATTTTTGTTCTACTTTTTTTTTAAAATTTTAAATAAAAAACAACTCCAAAAACAACAACTGTTGATTAATTTATTGACTAATAGTTTTGACAATCAATTAAAGGTACCGTAAAGGAAGTCAATTGTCTAATATTTTTGCTCATCAATTAATGGTAATATAAAGGAAATCATTGCCAATTTTATTATATTCATTGACTAAATATTTTTCTTGAATTATTTTCTTAGTTTATAGTACCAAAAAGCACATTACCCTTAGTCTAATTTTTGAAATACAGCTCACATGCCAACCTATGAAGGATGGATACTTATATTTCAAGAGGAATCATGGCACATGGTTCTCCTGTCATTTCTAGGAGTCCACCCAATAGAATTCACAAAATCATTTTTAAGGGCATGTTTGGTAAACTAAAAAAAAAAATAGATTGTACTGAAACTTTTGCTGATTGTTGATTATTTTTAGAAGCTAAAAAAGTGTTTAGTAGAGTTGTATACTTAGAATTTAAGCATATGTGTAAGTGTTTGGGGCAAAAACTAATATATATATATTCTAAAATGACAATAAAAAACTTGTCGGATCCAATAAAGAGGAATAAATGATCACCTGGGAGCTAAAAAGTACAAATTAAAATAAAATCGCCCCATAACTCTCTCTCTCTCTCTCTCTCCTAACCCAAAAAAGGAGTGGGTAAAACAAAATGCTCTCAAAACACATACTCTCTCTCTCTCTCTCTCTCTCTCCCCCCCTTTACCCTGCTTCAAATTCGCACAAGGAAATCATAAAATTTGTTCAATTTCTATTAGTATTTCTCTTAAATTGCAATAGTAATTGTAATGAACTTAATTTTATACTAAATGTAATTTGTATAATTTGCTTTAGTTTTTTTTATAAAGACTTTGTAATTTGTATAATTCGCAAAGTAGGTCACCATATTTCAAAACTTGGGGTTTTCCTAAACTAGGGGATATTCAACTGTACTTGCATTCTATATGCAAGTCGATGATGGTTTGTGCTGAGAACATGCTTTATATTTGTGTCTTTTATCTTCTGTCTGTTTTTCTTTTATGATTTTTGTGGGAATCAAACTGTTCATGTTTATCATTAGGAATTGAAACATCTTTCATCTTGCTTCCTTTCTGGATTCCAATCAGACTCTTCATGGCATTTTTCCAATTCAAAAATCTTGTCTTCATGGCTTCTTGTTCAATTCACTGACAAATCTTTCATCTGGATTTGTACTGAAAAGTGCTTGACCAAATACAATTTGTTGATTGTTGGCCTTATGATCTTGTAGCAATAGCTTAAAACTAAGTTGTCTTCTTATTTTCCAACAAGTTATTAATAACGGGTTTTTTTAGCCAACAAAATATATCAAAATAGATTGTTGATTGTTGATTATTGAACTATATGTAAGCGCAAAAATAGGAGTAATGGCAGATAATGCAGTAAGCTCTGCTATAGGCAGTTTGGTGCGACTTTTAGTCGACGAAACAAAAGTGTTGAAGAATGTCCACAAAGAAGCTGCCTTTATCAAAGCTGAATTGGAGACCATAAAGTCATTCCTAAAAGATGCAGATTCAAGGGCAGAAGCAGGAAATAAGATGGCAAAAATTTGGGTGAAACAGGTTAGGGAATTGGCTTACGAGATTGAAGACGTCATCCACGAATACATATTTTACTTGGGAGAACTACGCCGTCAGCATGGTTTCATTGGATTCCTGCATAAAGTTACTCGCTGGATCATTAAACTTGTTAGAAATTGGAGAGAGAGAGAGATAGAGATAGAGAGAGAGAGGGGAGAACTACTCTATTGTATTGCGTGAATGAATCATATACACAGGTACTCTTTATATAGAGTAATATAAAAAATGTATTGTTTACGTAAAGAAAATAATAATAATATAAATAGGGTAACGTATCAATCAGAATATATTCTGATACAGAATATATAGTAAATATGATCTAACATTCCCTTAAAACTCAAGGTAGTAAGCTAGAGACCAACTTAAATTTGGATACAAGGTCCCGAAAACGGCTTGTAGGATGAGTCTTGATAAAGAGAGCAGCATGTTGATCAATAGAGCGAACAGGGACCAGATGCAGAATTTCTTGAAATAGGTGATGGCGAATGAAATGGCAGTCGATCTCAATGTGTTTGGTTCTTTCATGAAAGACGTCATTGTGAGCAATATAAATAGAGCTATGATTATCA
>BRYE01000002.1:9574448-9576948 GCA_030159115.1 Actinidia arguta var. hypoleuca
TGTATTTAAGTAATTTCACATTAATAAAGACAAAAAAATGAGTATAATCACTAATCATTTTCTTTAAAAGCAGAATTTATTTCGCACCCAAATCGAAAACTAGCAAAGTTTTGGGATTTATCTCTATTGTTATACTATAGAAAGTGTATAACATAAAACCCACATAGTTTCAAGTCGTTTGCATTCATAGGGTGCATTGCACATTGCATGATGGAACGTAGATTTGTGTGGAGAGATCTTAGTATATGGAGATTGACGTTGCTGGTAAAGATGGGCAAGATCTGTACTTGAAGGTTGTGATGAGAAGACTCGTGTACTATTCTTGCGGTTAGAGCGAGGAAAAACTAGAAAGAGTAACATTAATCGGGTGAAGTAGACGTTGGATTTCAAACAAATATAAAGAATCTAAAGCTACAGAAATCTTGGTAAGTATTTTATTTACTATGCAGTTTTTTAAAAACCTCTAGTTAGTTTGCATTATAACGAGTTAAAAAATTTAGAATCTAATTTGTTCAAAATAAAAGTGCAGTTTACTTTATCACCAAATTCAAACACGGAAGCTTGTTTTGTAATTTCCCCTATTGATCCCCACAGAAAAACTTGCAAAATGTCTCGGATCATAGCGAGTGCCTATATATCACAGTCAAAATCCCAATCGGATAAAGTAAAGATAAATACAAATCTCTGTTCTCCAAAAATAACACGTTTCTCTCTCTACACATCCAAAGGACTGGACTTTGGAGGCGTGTTGTGTTAATAATATTCATATTTAATAATAAAATTATTTGAATAAATTCGTATTTTAGTAATTTTAAATATTTTAAGGATATTTTAATAATTTTAGACCTAATCCATACTCTTTGGATTTGTAATAATAGGGGTAGGTGTTATTACAAATTCGGCCAATTTGATGGATTACAAATCCATCGGATTACATATCCAACTTCAAAGGGAGTCAACAATACCATATTAATGGCCCTACAGGATTTGTAATTTAATCCGAAATTCTTATCTCCAAAACAAATATGCCCTAAAAGATTCTAGGTTTAATTATCTGATTTGAATTATATTCCATCATCATCAATCTAATACTTAAAATGTAAAACAAAACCGTCTTTTCAGATGGCTTTCAATGTTTAAGCTGATTTTTTTTTCGTGACAACTGAATTCGTTAAGTTTTACAAATGAACGGCTCAAATAATTTCATTGGACTATTTATAGGCCTAAATCAAAGCCACAGCACCCACTCCAAGCACCTTTTTATATACACATTTCTGATAACATAATTAAACTCGACCCCACATTGCAAGTACACGATGGTTCCCTACCCCAAATCAAATACGTACATTTTTCCAAGATATGCTCCTTAATCTCCGTACACTTCTTTCCATGTTCACTATGCAAAATCAACAAAGTTAACAAAAAAAAAGGGTAAACTTTTCCCTTGATTTCTAATAAATACAATTATCTCCTATATAATTTTGAAAGTAAAAACCTACTTTTTTTTTTTTGAATGAATATCAAGATTACGCCACAAAGCTATTTTTTGTATAAAAATAAAAAAATTGTCCATTGATTTCGTGCATTCAAAAAATAAATAAATCTCAATACATCCATTAAAATAAATAAATATTCTCTTTTTATTTTTTAAAATACCATTTATTTGTTAACTACTCTATTTTATTTTTTATCAATAATTAATTTTCTTAAAAATAATAAATCTAAATATTAATTTTTTTAAATAAAAATGTATTTAAAATTTAATATTTTTATTAATATTTTTTAAAAAAAATTAATAAAAATATTTGTTTTTTAAGTACTCCTAATCTAAACATATTTAAAATATAAACTTTGTTATCAATTTTATTTTAGAGAAAGAGAGCATATTTATTTATTTTAATTAGTGTATTGAGAAATAAAATCTAAAAGTCTTAAAACAAAGGACAATCTTGTTATTTTTTTTAAAAAAATTAGCTCTATAGGAAATCTTGATATTAATTTTAAAAATAAGAGAGATCAATATTATTTGTGAAACTATAAAGGAGGTTATTGTATTTGTTAAAAACTTCAGTAGAGCTAAATTATATTTATCCTAAAAAAAATATGGCAAAAGTCCAATAATGGACACATTTCACACACATGCATGTAAGAAGAAAATCTAAAAATTGTGTGAAACAAGTGTGGGTGCCTAAGAAAACTATACATGCTAATGATGTAGAGGCTAACACACAAGGACCCCATGTGAAAAGGGTACCGAAAAAGAAAATTCGATATTTCGTAGGTAAAAACACAAAGAAAGAAAACACCAAGGATTTAAAGAAAAATATATCAAAGCTGTACAATTCAAGGAAGGACACTAAGAGCTTGAAGAAGGGAAATACTTCATAAGTGCTCTATCCTAAGAGAAGAGAGGAGTTGCCAAAACAAGGATAAGAAAAGAAGGCACATTAGCAATCCTTATCCCAAGATTGAGGAGAGAAGGAAATCAAATGAGTACATC
>BRYE01000002.1:9601948-9604448 GCA_030159115.1 Actinidia arguta var. hypoleuca
CTGTCTCAAGCCGACGCTTAGAAGCAGATTTAAGCCGCCATTTGGTTTGAGAGAGAGAGGATTCGAGCACCTTCAATGCCTCCATCCCTCCAGCTTCCATTGATGAACATGAAATGGAGCCCTACTATATTTTCGTCCTTAAAAGAAATTTTTGTTTTCGTAAATTCTACTGACCTCCCCTGAGGTTGATAAATACATAAACTTCCTTCATAGTCTTAAACATACCATTTAGATACCTTACTTTTAAAACTAATGTCCCTCATTTTTATCTCCACCAATCAACCAATTCGCCCGAACAGGAACAGAATCATCTCCAACTCGCCATGGCGCGCGAGGACATTCACGTCACCAGACTAGAGACCATCTCTAGGAGAGATCTCCACAAAGTCTTCCTATTCGAGTCCTCCTTGTTCACTTCGCCGCCTGGTCAAATTTCGCTTTCATAAGGATTCCACCTCTACAAAGAAACTTCCCTCACCACTCCTACAATTGTGGACTGCTTTCCAATTGGCAACTTTCTATTTTATCTTCGATATTTTTTGAATATCCTTCCATACTTATCCTTTCGAGAATCTCACCACGATCCACTGACACGACCCATCATTCATTCTCTATCTATATAAAGGGCGCCCTCCATCATTATGAGGGACAATTCATTTACTGCATATTGATAGCTCTGCTTGTTCATTGCTTAGTTTTTTATTCGCCTTGGTCTGATTCACACGCCGACAAGGGTTTGCACGGCCTCACCCCCACCAATAACATTTGTTAATTACTGCGCAGATTGCCCGAGTTGTGTTCGAGGTTCAGTGCCGAAGCATAAAAATAATATTAACTATTGGATTGCTTACCCCAAATTTTTACCACAATAAGAAATATATTTATATTTGTAAAAAGTCTCACGGGACGTAAATTTTACCCCTCTTTTTTAATTTTTAGGTTAAGTTTTCTAAGGGCTATTTACAATTTTTGTCCACAATGTATTTTTTTAGTGTCATTATCGCCCCGATAATATCAATCGTACCGTCATTTTTTTCCACATTAAAATTAGATGTATTTTCGGGGCTTGTTTAGGATCTTCTAAATGCAAACTAATGTGGTCTCAGCAGAGCCCATGTCCTCAATTTGCTAATTTGGCACACCCTTTGATTGGCTGTCTGGAATAGTGAAGCTCTAATTCTTTTATTTTTGTTCTTAGGTGTCATTACGTAACAAAATTCTGAAAAAGACCCTATGTTTGACCGGGAGTGTGGATGGAATTCGTTTACGGGGACCATTTACAAACACATTTTAAACATTGGAGATTAAATTGACATAGTTGATATCAAGGAAATGCTGGTGTTTCACTGTTTTTTTAGTATGAGAAAACAAGTTTATTTTTTTTAGTATACCCGCAAAAAGCAAGTAAAAGAAGTGAAAAACAAGGGTCGGTTGCCCAGAGGGGACTGTTTATTTATTGGAAAGGACTGACTTGTAGCCATGATTCATGAAGTTATCAAACTGCCGTTTCTATTGCGACGATACATATTTTTAATTCCTTGATAAAACGAATGATTGGATTATTATTATTATTATTATTATTATTATTATTATTATTATTATTATTATTATTATTATTACTGTATTTTTTTTCCATGTGTCTGGGATCTTTTTGCAAAGTTTGTTGTGTGTGAGAGCATAAGAGATTACGAGAATCTGGAGAGAAATAGCGGAGGTATTTTTGTCCAAAAACGTAAAGATAACGAAGCGAATTCATGACTCCCTTATCAAATGCCCTTTGGGCACTTGTTAAAAGGACCTTGTTGTTTGTTTTTAGTGTTCTCTGTCTGTAACAACTTTTTTGTTGCCAAGTTTAGCTCTCAAGCTTTCTATAAAACGGCTGTTCATGAAGGAGCTTGTAGGCTGGTTTTCACTTGTGGGATTTATTGGGTAATTAAATTTCTTGAGTACTGAGGTTCCCTGGTCATACCATCATATGAAGGCCCTTCGCCTAGGTGCTCAGTAAGATGTAGGGGGGAAAATGAATTACAATCATATGGAGTTGGAAGTAGAACTAAAGAACTATATGTTATTACTTTTTATTCATCAAAAGCACCCAATTCATACTAATGAGATTAGGAAACCTAGTAAGATGCTGCAACAACATCCCTTAAAAATCACCAAGAAGCATATGTAGACCCAAAACTTTCTCACCCACGATGAGTCCCATCCCGTGCTTCGCATTGCGCAGTCGGCCTTTGCCCTCCACGGCACCACCCGAAGCTCCGTGGGCAGCTGAGGCAGTTCTGTGCTACACTTCCCCTGACAGGACTCGCTGCACGAGTGGTGAAATGAGGAGGTAGGCTCCCCACCAGAAAGTTGTGATCCAAGAACAAGCTCTGCCAAGCTCTGCCCAACTTTAGCCCGTACTCCACCGGAATTTTTCCACCAAATCAGTTGTTCCCAAGATTGACTTCTGTCAAGTTGCCATAAGTCACCAAACTCACCGGCAAACGACCCC
>BRYE01000002.1:9621948-9634448 GCA_030159115.1 Actinidia arguta var. hypoleuca
ATCATCGTATCGGACACACGCCTAAATACGTATGGGACACGCCACGTGGCATGTCCAATTAATTTTGTAAATTTTTTCTAGGTAGACACATCTCGGATACATGGTGGGACAAGTATGCTTGAGGCTTTTGCTAGGATCCACTGTGGGACCGTGGGACACGTATGCTTAAGGCTTTTGATTGGTTTTAGTGCTTATTAATACTTTAGATACTTATTGGTCTTGTTTAGTTGTTGGATATTGTGTCAATACTTTGTCTTGTGCCTTGTGAGCTTTTTAATGGATCAACTATTTAATTATGTGTTAGTTTACATTAGTTTTAATATTTGTACATACAATATTCATATTTATAACAAGCACAAATATATAAAAAATATTTTTTTTCTTATCTTGTGCCTGTGCCTGTGGCAGTTGCATATCTTAATTTTTTTTAGAATCTTCATGTCGTATTCGTGTGTCCGTGTCTATGCTTATTAGACCACTACCTTTCTCAGCCAGTCAGCAATCAAATAAACCAGTTCAATCATATATGGGTTAACTTCACTAAATATGAGAACTGACAATTTTTTATATGTATTGAAGGTAAATTGAACATGCTGTCAGATTAGCGAAAGGAGGATCTAGAAGTAAAACCATCTATGCAAGACAAGCTTCATAAGGCGTGTACGAGTGCATTAGTCACATTGTCATAGTCACCGTTAAGGGCTCAACGTATACTAAGGCGCTGTGTTGAAGGCAAGGCATAATCTCAAGCGGGAGTAGGGAATGTATTGCAGAGAACCTAGTATTAATTTATAATGGTTATAATTTTCGTACACATTGTTGCTCAAATGTTTTAACTAATTAGAAGGGCATGTGGGTAATTTCACATAATAAAGACAAAAAAAGTAGTGCATTTGAAAAAAAAAGAGTGCAAAAATCACTATCCATTTGCAAAGACATAATAATTGAGTCATCCGATTTTAAGTATATGTCTTCATCATGTTATGGAAGAAAAAGTCACACACATAAACTTTATTATCTATATAATAAAATAGGATCGCTTACTAAAAATATGTACGCGTCATCCTGTGAATGGATTAGATATCTTTTTTTAACAGTGCAGATGTGTTTTCCCAAAGCTAACAATTCTGGATTTCCTCTCCCCACCAACCAACCACCCAAAACCATCCCACTTATCTCCCACGTCTCTCACTCCCACAAAATTGCATACCCACCTTCTCTCTCTCCCCATTTATATTTACTTTTGCTCCATTTTCTATTCTCCCATTTTTGGGATAACAACCCACGTCTCTCTCTCTCTCTCCATTTCTTTTTTCTGCTCTCTATTCTCCTTTCACCGTTGATGCTTCTTATCTACCATTAATTTTGTTTTATGTTTTTTTTTCCATTTAATTTTACTTTATGTTCTTATAGTAATATTACACCACCACCACCACCACATACACACACAAAAAAAACTTATGCTGGAAAGTGCCCTTGGCACAGGCAATCCGCTAGTTCTGTTCAATATCATAACACTAATTCATGCAGACTCGGCAATCCAAACTCAAAAGATCAATTGAAAGTGGACCAAGAGATCTAAGCCGACCACTACTAATAGTTTTACATTTGCTAATAAGCTGAAATAACAAGGCACGATTCTGTTCAATATATAAGGTTTCTAATCCTCGACATTGATCGGCAAATCAAACTGTGAACTTTTCAAAGAAACTAAGCACGTCTCATTCTCCGTGTTTACCAGCATGGTTGGAAAAGTACTTGGAGATATTCAAGTAAAATGGTTATTGATGTGGATAAAACCTCCACATGCTGATAATCTAAGCTGGAAACCTCGCCTAAGGGAACACATCGCCAATGTCTGTTCTGGTCGCCCCAATCATGTCTCCACCAGTTGCTCACCTTGTCACCATATGTGAGCATGCAGTTTGATCGCCACATCGCCAGCAGGCGAGGTTGATTACCTCACCTGATTGAAGACAATTTTCATAAGGACTCCACTTCCATAAGGGATCTGCCTCTATAAGACTCCTTCTCAACTACGTCGCCTGTAATTGTGGATTACTCTCCAAATGATAACTTCCTATTTATCTCCGATATCTGCGGGATCTCTTTCCATACTTATCCTTCCGATGATCTCATCGTGGTCTTCTCGCACGGCTCTCCATTCTCCACCTATATAAAGGTAGTTCCCCCCTCATAATGAGGTATGACTGAAACCCTTGCATACTCATACTGATAGCTCTGTTTTCTTGTTTCCTAGCTTATCTTCGTCGTGATCTGATTCGCACGCCGGAGGAGTTTTGAGTGGCCTCGCCCCTACCGTTATATTTGTTCATCTGCGCAGGTTGCTTGAGTTGTTGCTAAGGTCCAGTGCCGAGGTTAAGAGCAATTCTGGCTGTTGGTTGCTTGCCCCAGTTTTCTACCACATTAGTTTGGCACCATCTGTGGGAATGATAGTTCTCGATTTTCTATGCACCTACGTAGCTGTTTGTTACCTAGACCAAATGCTAGCAGCCCTTTGGAGAACATAGCTCATTCGATGGACAACACTAGCCAAGCTCCAAATCTGAACGGCTTCCACCGTGAGATGCACAGCATTGCCGAGCAAATAAGAATCATGAACGAGAACCAACGCCCGCCTGATACAACACCTTGCCACAAATAATCCATCGCCTCCCATTGTAGCACCATTCCCAAAAGCAGAACGATCTCGTTGTTCTCATCGATTGGGCGACGACGAATCTCAAAGTCACCGAAGTACATGTTAGGCACGTTCAAATAGAAACCGAAGACGTCGGTCACCGAGCATACATTCTAGGTGAGAAAGAAGTCCTGTTTCGTCAAAGTCCGGTCATCAAACCGGACTCCCGATCCAGAGGGAGAGGAGATCAGAAGGAAAGGATGATCGCCTCTTCGGACTGACCAGGCGCCTAGACCCCGGGAGAAATCCACCACTCAGAAGATCAAAGATCTGGATGCCCGAATAGACATCATTAACACAAATGCGAACGCACCAGTCATAGTGGATGCTTTGATCAAACAAACTGAGCCTCCATTTATGGATAAGGTACTGAAGGTCAAAGTCTCCTTCAAGTTTAAATTGCCAACCTAACTCAGAGTCTATGAGGGGAATCCTATGGACCACCTGGATTCGTACAAGAACCTGATGTCGCTCCAAGGATACTCTGACGAGGTGATGTGCAAGGCTTTCTCTACTACCCTGAATGAGTTGGCGAGGTCATGGTTCAAAAAGCAACCTCCAAGAACCATTGACTCATTTGGCGACCTGAGTAGGCTCTTTGTCGCCAATTTCATGAGCTGCTAGATTAGGCAGAAGAATGCTTCACACCTCTTCACTGTTCACCAGAAAGAGACTGAGAGCTTGAAGAACTACGTTAAACGTTTTAACCAGGTAGTATTGGAGGTGGAGGACCCTAGTGATAAAGTGGTGATCATGGCCATGATGGAGGGACTTTGCCCAGGCCCATTATTTGACTCCCTATCCAAGAATGCCTGAAACCTTGTTAACTCTCCAAAGAAAAGCTGACAAGTATATTAATGCAGAAGAGTTAGCCAAGGCCAAATGAAAGAGGTGAGAAAGAGACGACCACAAGAGAAAAGAGCTTGAAATCAGGCGATCTGATTACAAGAACGAAGTAAAGAGCAGGAGGTCAGACTGAGACTTAAGAAAGAGAATCAACGACAGGCGTCCTTACTTTCCACCTCACCAACTTGACCTGGTATTGCCGCCCTTTAGCGCTCCCATCGCCCAGGTGCTTACGGAGATTAAGCACGAAGAGTTCATTAAGTGATCTGGAAAAATCAAGACTTAACCCTCGAAAGAGAAACAAAAACAAGTATTATGAGTTCCACCGAGACCACGGCCATAACACTGAGGATTGTTTTCAGTTAAAAGAGCAGATAGTCGACCTAATCAAGAGAGAATATTTGAGAAAGTATGTTGCTGATCGCCCGCAGCATGACTCACCAGAAAAGAGGTATAGTGACAACAGACCCACAACAGGGGATATACAAATGATCCATGGTGGATTTGGATTAAGAGGATGCTCAAGCACGTCTCGAAAGAGACAAGCCAGGAGTGCTAGTGGGCAAGCTGAGGAAAAGGCTTTCAACAACGACGACTTAAGGGGCTTACACCTCCTATATGATGATGCCTTGGTCATCTCTATTGTCATCACCAATTTCAACGTGCAAAGAATCTTGATTGACGATGGGAGTTCTGCCGATATCTTGTTTGTCTCGGCCTTCAACAAAATGAAGATTAGGCGAGATAAGCTCTATCCTTTTCATAGTCCTTTGGTCGGACTCAGAGGAAATGCAACATAACCTCTCAGATGGATCAAATTGCCAGTGACCTTGGGGAAGGAGCCCCACCAGACTACTATATGGCAAGATTTTATTGTGGTAGATTGCCCATCGCCCTACAATGCAATCCTAGGTCGCCCAACATTGGGAGGAATCAAGGCCATCACCTCAACTTACCACCTGATGATGAAATTTCTTACTTCAACAAGGGTAGGCAAGGTGAAGGGCGATCAAAAAGTTGCTAGGCAGTGCTTCATCTCGGCCATGAAGGCTGAATCTTCTTCAAAGTCGAGTGCCTAATAGCAATTATAGATCGACAATGCCGAGATGAAGGCATTGAGAGATGAGGTAGAACAGATTACCCTGGTGGATCCCAGAGAAACAAAAAACACTAAGCCTATTAAAGAAGTTGCTTCAATCTCCATACATCCCGACTATCCAAATTGCCATATTATGATTGCAACCAAGCTGACTGAGGAATTGTAGAGTGCTCTAGTGGAGTTTTTGAAGAAAAACTACAATGTCTTTGTGTGGTCTCAAGGCAACATTTCAGGAATAAATTCTCAGGTCGCCATTCACAAGCTGTTTACCAATCCCGACCATCCCCCTATTCTCCAGAAAAGAAAGAAGTTCGCCCATGAATGCCAGAAAGTCATAGAAAAAGAAGTGGCTAAGCTCATCAAGGCCAATGTCATAAGGGAGACCCACTACCCCGATTGGCTCGCCAACGTTGTCGTCGCCCCCAAGAAGGGGAAGTAAAGAGTGTGTGTTGATTTCACTGATCTCAACAAGGCCTACCTAAAAGACAGTTTTCCTTTGCCAAAGGGTTGATGCAGCCTCTAAGCATGAGTTTCTTAGCTTCATGGATGCCTTCTTCGGTTATCATCAGATTAAGATGCATCCGCTTAACATAGAGAAGATTTCTTTTATCACAGAGAGAGGGTTGTACTACTATAAGGTCATGCCTTTTGGGTTGAAAAATGCTAGAGCGATGTACCAAAGATTGGTGAATAAGATGTTCAAGGAGATGATCAAAAAAATGATGGAAGTATACATGGATGACATGCTTGCCAAGAGCCTCAAAGCTACTGATCACATCGCCCACTTGGAGGAAGCATTTGGTGTCCTACGAAAACACCGAATGATGTTAAACCCTTCCAAATGCATCTTTGGCATTTCCTCAGGTAAGTTCCTCGGATTTTTGGTGATAAAATGGGGAATTGAAGCAAACCCTGATCAAATTCAAGCTTTACTCGTAATGAGCTCGCCCCGGAACATACATGAGGTGCAGCAGTTAACCGGATAAATAGTCACACTTAACAGGTTTATCTCAAAGTCAGCAGACAAGTGCTTGCTATTTTTTAAAATTTTGAGAAAAAACAGAGCTTTTGAGTGGATAGACGAGTCAGAGGCGGTGTTCAAACAATTGAAGGAGTATCTTGGATCACCGCCATTGCTTATAGTTCTTAATACATATGAAGAGCTCCTTATGTACCTATCTGTCTAGCCAACAATAGTGAGTGCAGTTCTTATCCAAGAAAAGGACAGAGTTCAGAAACTAGTATATTATGTCAGCAAAGTCCTTATGAGAGCTGAGACAAGATACCTAAAAATTGAGAAGCTCACCTATGCCCTTCTGATTGCCGCTAGGAAATTTCGCCACTATTTTCAGGCACACCCTATTGCTGTATGACTGATCAACCTTTAAAGGAAATTATCCAATGACCTAACACCTCGGGGCGATTCCTCAAGTGGTCCATTGAGCTAAGTGAGTTCCACATCAACTACAGACCAAGGATGGCAATCAAAGCCAAAGCATTGGCCGACTTCGTAGCTGAGTTCACACATGATCTCGCTAGATGAAAACTATTTGTGGATGGATCACCCAATCAACACGGTTGTGGTGCGGGATTAGTTCTCCAAACTCCATCAGGCGAGCATATGGAGTACGCCATTCATATTGGGTTCAAAGCCACCAACAATGAAGCTAAATATGAAGCTCTTCTCGTCGGACTTAGAGTTGCAATAGAATTTGTGGTAGAATCCTTAGACGTCTTCAGCGATTCTTAGCTTGTGGTGAACCAAGTCCAATGGGATTATCTCGCCAAAGATCTCCGAATGGTAGACTACTTGGACGAGGTAAAGGCCATATCAACAAAGATCAAAGACTTCAAAATTCGCCAGATTCCCAGAGAAGAGAATAAGAAGGCTAATGCCCTCACCAACCTCGCCTCAACCTTTGATTTCATCTCAGACAAGAGTGTACCTCTGGAATTCTTACAAAACCCAAGTATTGAGATCACCAAATTCGTTTGTCAAATAGAAGCAGGTCCGACATGGATGGACGATATCATTGCATACCTCTGGGACGTAACATTGCGCCAGACAAGCTCCAGCTCGTCGAATTTAGTACTGAGCTGCCAAATTTTACCTTTTCTATGGAATTTAATACAAGAGATCTTTTTTAGGGCCACTCCTAAGATGTCTTCGACCAGAAGAAGCAGATTATGTGCTGAGAGAAATTCATGAAGGCATCTGCAAAAATCACTTAGGGGCGAGGTCACTGGTCAATAAGGTAGTTTGCCAAGGATACTTTTGGCCTCAAATAGAATGAGACGTGGTGACATACACAAGGAAATGTAACAAGTGCCAGAGGTTTTCTCTAGTAAATCATCTCCCTCACACCGAGATGGTGCCAATGACCAGCCCATGGCCATTTGCTCTGTGGGAAATAGACATACTCGGACCTCTACCCCAACCTCCATTGCAGAAAAAGTTTGTGATCGTTTCCATAGACTATTTCACAAAGTGGATAAAGACAAAGCCTCTCACCAAAATCACAGAGAGGAACACTAGAAATTTCATACATAAGAACATTGTCTATCGATTTGGAATTTCTAAGGTCATCATCTCGGACAACGCCAAACAATTCGACAATGATGGATTCAAGCAGTTCTGCTCGGACCTCACTATCTCCCATCATTTTTCCTCGCCTAGTCATCCTCAAGTGAATGGTCAAGTGGAAGTCACCAACTGAACAATCCTGAGGAATCTAAAGGCGAGGTTAGAAAAATCAAAGACTGAATGGGTGGAAGATCTACCGAGCATACTCTAGGCATACCATACAACGAACAGAATTCTTACGGGCAAGATGCCATTTTCTATGGTATATGGAACATAATCTGTTATACCGGTGGAAATAGAAATGCCAAACTTCAAGAATTCAAATTTTGACAAGAAGAATAACGAAGTCGAGATGAGGCTTAATCTTGATCTCCTTGACAAAAAAAGGGAGCGAGATGAGGTACGCCAAGCAGCATACAAGCACCAGGTCGCCAAATACTACAACTAAAAAGTGAAGCACAAATCATTCTTGCCTGGCAACTTAGTTTTGAGGAAGGTCACACTATCTTCAAAGGAGTTGAATGCCGAAAAGCTCGGTCCTACTTGGGAAGGTCCCTAGTCTCCTACAAAGTTTTTAAAGTATCTAGGTTGGGAACATATTAGCTAGAAGACATGAATGAAAAGACATTGCCTCACCCATGGAATGCCGATCACTTGAAAAAGTATTACCAATAAATCTGCTGGTCGCCATGAAAAGAAGATCGTCTGTGCAATGTAATATCGCCAATCTTGAGATCACCAGAATCTCCATGTGTACAATTTTAATCGTCAAAACTCCTTGTAATGATCGCCAAATCTCCACGAATAATAAAATTTTGATTTTACTGTAATAATTCGCCAAGTAAGTTATATCGCCAATATCAAGATTGCCCATTCATTAAAAAATAAAAGGCGTTTTAATCGCCAGTTTGAATGTCGCCAATGTCAAGATCGTCCATTCATTAAAAAAATGACAAGTTGTCCTGATCGCCAGCTCCGTTATCACCAATATCAGAATAGCCCATTCATTGAAAAATGATAAGGAGTCTTGATCGCCATAAGGAGGATAGTTTGATTATTTATATCACCATATATCACCAATATCAGGATAGCCCATTCATTAAAAAATGATAAGGCGCTTTAATTGCCATACGAAGGATAGTTTGATTATTTGTATCACCATAATTAAGTTCGAAAAATCGCTGGAGTTACTTATCGCCAAGCTGATATGCCAAGGATAAGAAATTCTCAGGATTTCACCAATGTATTCAACTCGCCAACCAGTTTGTTCAACAAAGGATTGATTAACATACGCCGATTTTGCCTCACCAGATTATTAAAACATTGCTCGCCATGATTCGAATTAATGGTTGCATTTTTAAATAGATCATTTCTCATGTCGCCAGTGGATTATGTTCACCTACGTTCTTTAGGTTCGCCAATTTATTTCGCTAGTTCAAACGAAATTTAAGTTGATCCCATCTCTCCATGATATCGTCATGCGAATCAAACACGAAGAACAACGGAAAAGATTTTCAATCATTACGAATAGAGGATTACATATCACCACTACAACGAAGGAAAAATTTTACAAGAATTTCATAAGTGTTTAAGTAGAAAGGGGGCTGATATCTCACTTTTCCTCGCCCTTCTTCTACTCATCCTCCTTCTCCTTGTCTTATTCCTTCTCCTTGGCCTCATCCTTCCCCTTCTCAAGAAGATCACGATCCATATCCATGCCATCAAGGTCGATGCCGAGGTTGGGATGATGGTGAGCCAGTTGCCTCTTGCAAAAGTCAAAAGCCTCACCAAAGTATTTGGAAGCAGCGTTTTCTACTTCCTCTTGATAATCTTTTGAGGATTTGAACTCCTCAATGATCTTCCTTTGGGCGAGGGCTTCATTTTTCTTTAGATCGGCCACCTTCGCCTCCAATCTCGTCATAGCCTCAGACTTTGCCTTGAACTCCTCGGCTGCCTTCTTATCCTACTCGCTGAACACAGCCAGAAGTCTTTTTAGCTCTTTGGTCTGGTTCTGAGCTCAGACCATCTCCATCTCAGCTAATTTTGCTCAGGCGAATTGGAAGCTGGCATCGTTCCTTATGTCCCTACTTCGAACAGCAAGAAAATATTTGAGCATGACCCCCTGCTATAAATAAGTTCCTATGAGTGCCTTGAATCAACAAAAGTATAAAAACTAAAGCCGAGGATGAAAGTGAACAGATACCTGGCCGAGGATGTGAAAGAACTTGGTGACCACTTGATCCAAATAGATTTTTTCCACCTTCTCCTTGTCGGAAGGAAGGATCACCCTAGCCATAATCTTTTTTGCCACGAAGGCACTCGCCAGGACAGAGACTCTGGCCCTTAATGTGTCACCAGACCTGGCTGAGGTGCCCTCCCCAGGAGCTATTGGCTAATGGTCCCTCTGCTCGCCCCTCTGGTGGACTTTTTCTTGGCCTCGGACGATGGCGTGATCTCCTTCCCCTTTGAATCATCGGTTTTGCCCTTTTTATTGGGCGAGGAGTCGGGAGCCTCATCTCGAGGTTTCTTTTCTCGAATCACCATGCCCTTGGTTGATGAGGTGGCAGCTTTATTTTTCTCCACCTTCTTAGCAAGCTTCATCAAGCTGATCCTTTTCGACATAGCTGCAAAGTAAAAACCGATATCAAATACAAAAATGAGATAAAATACTTGAGAAAAGAAAGAGATTGTACCATCCGATCTAAGTTCGGGAGACAATCTTGGATCTGCCCAGGACTCCGATTTAAAGTCTGAGCTTGAGCTCGAACAACTTGGTTCAAACCCTAGGACAGGGTCTCGAACTTTCCCACCTAACCACCTTAGCAGGATTAGGTTGGGAAAGTGAGGTAAAAGCATCCTCATTTCCTTTCTGATGGTTCGTATATATTCTACTGATTCATCTCGTGGGCTTTCACTCTGGGGGTGTTCATCTCAGGTATGGTGGGACTCACCCTTGTCTCCTGTAAAGACAGTTGTGCCTATACACTTGCACACGGCATTGTCCTCATCACTGGATGACATCTCAGGGCACCAAAACTTTGAAGTATCCTCCCGACCCCAACTTCTTGCAAACCTTCTTCGTACTCTTTTCCTCGGTATTGGTAAAAATTGGCAGCTTGTTGCAACGTTTGCCTAGAAGAATGAAGAACACTTGTTAGAAAGGAATGAGCTATCGTACTTGAGAATAAAATGGCAGAAGTATGGAAGCATGGCAGACCTGGGGTACCCTATGACCTCGGAACCCAAGGAACTCCCTCATCTTGGGCTATACTCAGAGAAAACTCCCAGTCGTCTCTAGAAATGAAGAAGAATCTCATCTTCCACCCTTTTTGACGTTACTGGGGGACCCCTTGATTAGATTCCTACCCGATCTCGCCTTGAAATAGAGTCACCCCGAGTCAGGCTTCGGAATTTTAAACAAGGTGTAAAGGCACCTAAAACCGTTAAAAGGAAAGGTGGTGCCTATAAAATCACCATATCACCAACACGCAGACAACACTTTGCCACACATTGGGGGAGAGTTGGGCGGGACAAATGTTGTAAAAGTTTAAAATTCTCCTTATGGCGGGGTGAATTGGGAACCTAAGACCGGTAGGGAAAGTAGCTTCGTAATAAGCTAATTTGCTCGGGCGAGTAGACAGTATAGTCTCGCCATCTTCAGGGATCCTGGTCTGGATCCCAATTGGGAAAGAATATGTTTCCCTCAGGTGATCTAAGTCTCCATGAGCCATAACATTGTGTTCTTTAACAATGGGAGAATGGACGACCATCTAGGGATCTTCCGTGTGGTCGGAAAAATCATCCCGAAGAGAAGATTCCTTATGAGGGTTTTCCCTAGGCGAGATAGGGAGTTGATTTACCTCGTTCATCATGTATGATCTCTCTCCTAAATGTTCAGATATCCAAGAAGGCAAGGAATCCTTTAAGTTTTCTAAGTCTCCTTTTTCGGCTCTACTGGGCATGCACTAAAAATTAAAAGTAAAGGTGAAGATTAGTAGTTAGTACTTACTGGAAGACTGAAGCAAAGAAGGTGGCGAGCAAACGAGGGTGAGGTGCACGTCAAAGCAAGGTCAAGAGTTTGGTAGCCAAAGCAAAAGAGTACAAATGAGTGGTAGAGTCCCCTATTTATAAGAAGTACCAAGGGCTGAGATCTGTTTGCATCAACGGCAAAGATCATGCGACGTTTCAAGTTCCGAGGACGAAAACAACCACTCTTGTCAGAGGCTACCACCATTCCCGCCAAAACATGCCAAAAAGTCATTCCGCCATTTAATGCTCTTATCCACGTGTCCAACTATAAAGGCGCGCCATCCTTACATGCTTACATCATCAGAACCGATCTGCTTGACTTGCTACTTGAAGATCCCAAGTGTTCCACCTCGGCATCTCGAGTAGGGGGGCTACTAATGTGGGGGTAAAACCTCCGCCTACTAATAATCTAAGCTAGAGACCTCGCCTAAAAGACCACATCGCCAATGTCTATTCTGGTTGCCCCAATCATGTCTCCACCAGTTGCTCAACTTGTCACCATCTTTGAGCACGCAGTTTGATCACCACATCACCAGCAGGCGCCTAATTGAAGATAGTTTCGATAAGGACTCCACTTCCATAAGGGATCGGCCTCCATAAGACTTTTTCTCAACTACGTTGCCTATAATTGCGGATTACTCTCCAAATGGCAACTTCCTATTTTATCTTCGATAACTGCGGGATCTTATATCATACTTATCTTTCCGAGGATTTCGTCGTGATCTTCTCACACAGCTCTCCATTCTCCACTCTCCACATATGTAAAGGTTGCTCCCTCATCATAATGAGGTATGACTTATTGCATATTCACACTGATAGCTCTGTTTTCTTGTTGCCTAGCTTATCTTCACCTTGGTCTGATTCGTATGCCGGAGGGGTTTTGAGTGGTCTCGCCCCGGCCGGTTATGTTTGTTCATCTGCACAGGTTGCTCGAGTAGTTGCCGAAGTCCAGTGCCAAGGTTAAGAGCAATTCTGACTGTTGGTTGCTCGCCCCAGTTTTCTACCACATCAGTTGTGTTCATAAGAAAAAGTACAATTCTATTGTGCACAAAGTCCTGATGGCAACCCACAACCATGCACCACATGAAGAACAAAGGAAATGCCACATTATATATATAATCATCAAGATAAGATTAGGGTAAAGATATCACCAACGAGTGCTCTAGAGTTATCATGTTTTAAAACTAGAAATTTATACACTGTAAGTTTATGAGTCTTACCTTCCAGGGACAAATGTGAAA
>BRYE01000002.1:9641948-9644448 GCA_030159115.1 Actinidia arguta var. hypoleuca
GTTATAAGGGAGAAGTATTATCCCGTTGAGTATGTGACATATGAACAACTAGTTTTCTTTTGAAATACTTCTCCATGACATGCTTAAACCTGCTTCAGTCAAAAGAATTACCTACACATAATATTAACTAGTTCAAATAAACACAATCAAAATTAATCAACTAAAGTTAATTTTGTAAGAATTAATTACTAAGAATTTACCAACTCAAGTTACCCAACAATCAGATTCACTTTCATAAACAAAAGAGAACAAGGAAGATCTTCCATTTCTAAATTATTGACCCATTTTGTCTTTTGACTCGTATCCTGGGAGAAAAACTAAACTACAACTCAGAATCCTAAGTTGTCAATGGCTCTATGCCCTGCACATTTCCGGATTATAATACTTGCGCAAGAAACATATATCTTTGTTGTCACAACTTAAAAGTTATGAATTTCACTTGCACTATACTTTATGTACACTACAACTTTCAACCAAATAACATAACATTTTCACAAAGAAGCACCAAGAATAAAATAACAAAAATAGATATTCAAGAAACCCACAAACCTTATTTGCCTTATAACTTCTCAATCCACTTAGAGAAACCCACGTCAACTCCTCAGTCTCCAAATCTACAAAAACAAAAACAAACCCATCAAGTTATCAACTGTTCAACAAACTTACTTAAACACATATAAAAATACACACAAAAACCCATCTTGACCACAAGACCTTGGATTTGTGGAGGAATTTAAATGAGGAAAATAAAATATGACGCAAAGATGCACTGAAAATTCTTTGATTTTCAGTATCATTTTTCTTTCCATTCACAAACCCTACTACAAATCCTTGATCACCCTTACCCTTAGTAGTACTTGAGACAAGTGGGTTCGTAGTCGTAAGAGATCCAGCCAAACTAGCCTTCAAAAGGGCATAGAAGATGCAAATCCTTCCAACCCATAGAACTGATAGAAGTTTAGAACAAGGGTCTCAATCAAACAAACTGGAAGCCTGGAAACATGTACAACTCTGGACCTCTGGTGGTGGTAGAGCTCAACTTTGAATTCAGATTCTTGGAATTCAAACTCTTGGGAGTTGGGAAATAGGGATTTTATGAGAAAAGTAGTAGTATTAGACTATTAGGAAACTTGCAAGAGAGAGAGAGAGACGGAGGGAGGGAGGGATGCAGAGCAATCAATTACTCTACTGATTTGGGGATTTTAAAATCTAAATTACGCTGCAGGTCCTGCAATTTAATACTCTTTTTTTTTTGTCAGCAAAAGTTTTAATTATTATACTAAGGCCCCAATTTTTTAGGGGGGCAAATTTATGATTTGGTGTGTTTGGTTTAATTTTTTTTAATACACACATATACCAAAATCAGTAAAGTCTAGATTAGAAAGAATTCTATCTTTTATTAATTTTTCTAACCTTTCTCTGAATATATGACCCAGTCGTTTATGCCACAATATAGAAGAATTTTCTTCCATTCGGCCACGTTTAGTTCCAACATTATGATGCAGGGTCAGAAGGGTTTCAACAAAAATATCATCAAGTTTTAATTGGTTTAAACCTTCATGTAAAATATCAGAATCAATAAAAAAGGTATTCTTAAACAGACTAACAATTTTATTACCAAATTTAAAAGAATATTCTTAATAGTATTATAGTCAATCTAAAAAGGCCCATACTTAGAAGGCAAGGAGTTCAAGATAAATTGAACGAGAAAGAACTCATCAATATGCACCTTTAAAACTTTCAATTTAGCAGCTAAATTTGTCATTTCAAGTATATGTTCATGCATCTCACGTATACTATCAAATTTTATGGTGGTAAAATTAGCCATAAGTGTTCCTACAAGGGACTTGTCAGCAATACGAAAACGTTTTTCCACATTATTAAGGAATTCTATAGCATTATCAGTTGTCGAAAGTGTTGTCTTGATATTGCTCGCTATAGTCATTCGCATAAACATAATGCTAAATCTGTTAGATCCGTTCCAAACAGCAGACATAGCTTTTTCATCTACAGTGCTTATAGCAGTAATAACAGATGATTTTTTAGTTTGAAGTGTCAAATCAAGATCCGACACACTTAGGTAAAACTAAACTTATTCACGCCAATCAAAAAAATTAATTCCATTAAGTATCAAAATAGACAAAGCATGCGAATGTAGCAAAATAGGAACTAAAGTTGCATTAAGATAAATGCTCACTATATTAATGCTCTGAGTAATTTATAATTAATCATGAGTTAAAATAAAATATATGTTTTAATAAGTAATAAGTTGTATTATCGTGATTCTCCTTTTGGTAGTAATCATGATATACCATTTACTTTAACTACTATGGTAATACCCTTTCACCTAATAAGACTAATTAATATTATATTCATATTAGGTAGGTTTGTTACCTTTGGGCATCCAATTCCATTCCCAATTAGGGATATACAACAATCATCTTATTTCATTTAATGAACACTTCGAAAAGTGATTCACTTTTGGGTCAAATCTAATATT
>BRYE01000002.1:9646948-9651948 GCA_030159115.1 Actinidia arguta var. hypoleuca
GAGTTCAATGGTATATCGCATGACTGGTTTTGCATTACGGATTAAAAGAAAACCGAATCCCTACTTTGGATTTGTCATGGTACGTTAGAAAGATGATGAACATTACACGATTTACAGTTCCACTCACTATAAGTAGAGAGTGAACATCACTTTTATAAGGGGACAAATCATACAATGACAAACTTAGCCTTACTAGAGCAGGGGCCTACGTCGAGCTATCACTATAAGAGTAAGCTCGGTGGCCCTCTATGCTAGAGCTCGGTACGGACACTTGAACACTGGCCTTGCTAAGGTGGAGACCTTCACCAAGCTTTCACTACAGAGCAAGCTCGGGGACCTCCGAACTGGAGCTCGGTGTAGTCACACTAAAGACAACCATCGTCCGGGCTAAGGCCATCATTGACTCCGAGCTATCACTACTCAGGAAGCTCGGACAAAAGGCAACGGCCGGAGGTGATCCCAAGGGATGTCAGGGGACAAAAGGTGACTTGCACATCAGAGTTTCTTCTGACAGCCCCCACGCCCAGATGGAGACATTGGCAGTTGATGATGAGCTACTAGCCACACCACAGGGGCATAGCTAGGTCAGCCGCCTACTTACTAACACAGCAATCAGCGCGTAGAGGTACATGTTGTGCTATAGTTTGTCGAGTGACAACACAGCTAGCACGTCAAGTCACGCGCTGAGCTAGGACTATAAAAGGTGAACTGTTGTTCTCAAAAAGGTACGCGCAACCTTGTTATCAGAACTTACATACACTTTCTCTCTATATATTTTTAAACGTCTAACTTGACCGTTAGAAGGCCATTTCTCAAAAATAGCCGGCGTCCGGTCTCAATGTCCTTCTTGTGATTGCAGCTAGGGCATCGCTGGTTGATCGGACGACGGGTTGAAGCTACCTACGCAATTGTAGAATCATCGCGAGTGTCTATCCTCGATTTCTTCTCTTCTCATCTTACAACAACAACCCCCACAATTGGGGTTGTCTGTAGGAAATCGATTATAGACGTTCGCAAAGCCATTTCTAATGGTGTTGCAAATAAGTAACTGCTCAGACAGTCGTGAAACTAGCAGGGAGACCCCTCATGCACCCAAAACTCCTAGGCACAGAGGGGGTAAACTACTAAAGGACACATAGAGGGCAGCTAGGACCCCCTCTAGGCAAAATCTAGGTCGGTTGCTCCTTGGAGAGGTAGACAGTAGCAATATAACCATTGAGCGCCTGTAAAGATAGTTAATAGAACCGACTCAAATTATGGTTGATAGTAGGCTGATGAGGCCAGCCAAAACCGCAGCGCCAGGGCAAATTGAAGGACGGAATAGGGAACCGACCTTGCCTCCTCAAGAAAGTCTAGACAAGAGGCAACATAAATCTCATGTAAGCCTGGACAATCGAATGGATAAAAATCTATGGCAACGAGCAAATAGGGAACGATGCCCAATCAAACCAAGCTCGGGGAGGATCTTCGCGATACGCTCAATGCCAAGCAAAACAAAGGGAGGTTGCTTCTAGATACCAGACCCCATTCTCTCGAGACATTGAGGTAATGGACCCACTAGAGAAGTTTACCCCACCAAGGTTCACACTATACGACGGGAAGTTAGATCTAAGGTCCCACATAAGCCACGTCAAGCAAATGATGGCTCTTTGGAACCACATGAATGCCTTGATTTGTCACATGTTCCCGTCAAGCCTAGGGGACCTCAGACTAAAATGGTTTGACGAAGTGCCTGTAAGGTCGATTGAGAACTTCCACCCGTTGACCGAATATTTCATGATTAACACAAAGGCGCAGAAAGGTATACGTTCTCTTTTGAGACTAAGGAAAGGCAAGAAAAAATCAATTCGTAACTACAGTAAGCGGCATTGGGAGACATATAACAAGATTGAAAAGTGCTCTGAGGAGTTGGCAGTGGCGAGTTACAGGCTGACTCCTATGGAGAGACTCTAGGAAAACTTGACGCTCAATCCTCTAACCGTCCTTCGGGACTTCATGTCTCTGGTCGAGATGTTTTCCTGGTTGGAGGATGACGTTAAGCAGCCAAAGAAAACTGTAGGGATTACTACCAAGGGTGAGGGTCCGTACAAAAAGTAGAAGGAAAGCTCGGTTGACTATCAGAGTCGAGTGAGGTAGGGGATCAACGTGGTTTTCAAATAACCAATCCACAAACTCCTTGCTTGGATCTGAGACAATCCTTACTTCAAGAAACCCAAACCCATTTGAGGAGACCCCAAAAGGCGCAATCAAAGATGGAGGTGCTTCTTCCACGAAGAAAGAGGACACAAAACAGATAGATGCTGGGCTCTTAAGGCTTTCCTAGACCAGCTGGTCTGAGACAAACACCTGAAGGAGTACGTGGATGAAGAGAAAACTTGGGCAGAAAAGGTCGAGGTTAGACCAAATCCAAGGTTTGACCAAGGCGATGATGAGACAAAATGAACTGCGGACGAAGAAGAGGATCTACCCCTGGGCACTATTCACATGATCGAGGGCCACATCACTCAGATCTTAAGAATAAGATTCGGGGAGAGATCTGAATGATAAAATAAATGAATGAGGTTCTCTCGGTCCATTCGCCGGCTAAGAAGCCGAGGCTAGCAGCATTTTAACCAGGGAGCATCACGTTCACCAATTACGACGTGAAAAGGATCTTTGTGGACACGGGATGTTCTGTTGAGGTGACGTACTGCGACCTTTTTAAATAGTTTAAACTCACTCAATTAGACTTAAAACCAACTTGAGCTCCTCTAGTTAGATTCAACACTCAGTCTCACTGGCCCTTGAAAACTGTGACCCTAAAAGTCCTAATTGGTTCCCAAGAGCTAAGGACAGAGTTAGTTGTTGTAGACATACCTTCCCTATATAATGCAATTGTTGGCTGAGATTGGTTACACAGGATGAAAGGGGTGGCCTCTACACTTCACCAGGTAATCAAGTTTGCCACCCCCCAAGGCAAAGAGACCCTTTATGGAGGCCAAGTAGTGGCCAAATAGTGTTATCTCGCTATGATCTCCACTAAGGTTGCCATGAAAGAAGTGCAACTGATAAAGGAAGAATAGGAGGTCCTAGAGGACATCGGGAGGGACCCCAAGGCTAAGGTCGTGGAAGACTTGATATGCTATGAATTGGATGAGCCAAACTCGGATCATTTTTTTCTCACTGGTGCAAACCTATAGGAGCAAGAGAGAACTGAGCTTATCCAACTCCTTAAAGCTAAAATCAAGGTCTTCGCATGGATACCTTACGAGATGCCCGGGAGAGACACCAACTTTATCAAACACGAGCTGAATGCTCTACCCGATGCCCAGCCAATGAAACAACGGGGAAAGAGATCTACAACCAAGCACGTGGATGCAATAATCGAAGAAGTGGAGAAACTGAAATAGATAAGTGCAATAACAGAGGTTCTTTATCCGAGTTGGTTATTCAACACAGTCGTGGTGAAGAAAAAGATAGGCAAATGGGGAGTCTCTCCCAGGCTTGTCCTAAGGACTACTTGTCTTTGCCGAAAAATGATCAACAGGTGAACTCTACTTTGGGTCACTCACGGATGAGCTTTCTGGATACATACCAAGGTTACCACCAAATAGCCATGCACGAACCCAATTAGGAGATGACTGCATTCATCACTCCCCGAGGCGTATTCTGCTACAAGATTATGCCCTTTGGTCTGAAGAACACTGGTGCCACATATCAGAGGATGATTACGAATATGTTCGAGATGATCTTGGGTAAAACCATCTACTCTTACATCGATGATATGGTTGTAAAGAGCAAAAAGGATTCAGATCATATCAGGGACTTGACCGAAGTGTTCAGAACACTCAAAAGACACAAGTTGCAGTTGAACGCAACAAAGTGTGCCTTCGGGATGAGCTCGAAAATATTCTTGGGACACTTGGTGACAAGACGAGGGATTAAAGCGAATCCAAAATAAATCACCGCAATCAAAATCCTCGTCTGCCCACAAACTGCGAAGGAGGTTCAGAAACTTACCGGGATGGCAACGGCACTGAACAAATTCGTCAATAAGTCTTCAGACAAATGCCGACCATTTTTAAACTCCTTCGCAAAAATGTTAAGTTTTCATGGAATGAGGAGTGCGAGCTCGCACTCCAAGAGTTCAAAAATACTTATCTAAATCACCGCTTCTTTCCATGCCGGATGAGAGAAAGTTGCTCTACGTTTATCTCGCCATCTCGGAACATGTTATTAGCTCGGTACTGTTAAGATGGATGGAAAAATAAGATGGATGGCAACGGCACTGAACAAATTCGTCAATAAGTCTTCAGACAAATGCCGACCATTTTTAAACTCCTTCGCAAAAATGTTAAGTTTTCATGGAATGAGGAGTGCGAGCTCGCAATCCAATAGTTCAAAAATACTTATCTAAATCACCGCTTCCTTCCATGCCGGAGGTGGATGGAAAGCATTGCCCGATCTACTTTGTTAGAAAAATATTTAAAAATTTTCAAACAAGGTACTTGCCGTTGGATAAGCTCGTTTTGGCCTTGGTCTTAACTTTGCAAAAACTCGTTCATTATTTTCAAGCGCACTCATAGCCGTATAGATTGAGTTTTCGCTCAATTATATTTTGTCAAAAGTAAACTTATCCGGCCGACTTTCCAAATGAGCCATTGAGCTCAGACAATCTGACATAAAATTTTTGCCATGGGCAGTAATTAAAGGACAAGTCCTGGCCGACTTTGTGGCGGAGTTCTCACCCCGAACTGTGAGTTCAAAGCAAGGTTGCCTTATCTCTACACACGAAGAAAGGGAGACCTCAAAGGCAGGATCTTCCAAAAATCAATCAATACCCGGGGGTCCACCTCGGCTTGTGTAGAGTTCCTCGGCTTCTTCCAAACACAAAAACAACTGTCGTTGGTGAGATGTGTAGAGTTCCAGAGGTTACTGAACCACCCCAGATCGATCCCACCTCGGCTTGAAGAATGTTCATTGACAGAGCTAAAAATAGTCTAGGAGCAGGGGCAGGAATA
>BRYE01000002.1:9661948-9676948 GCA_030159115.1 Actinidia arguta var. hypoleuca
GGCGAGTTCCGAACTCTACCATAGGTGATTTTCCTAAGTGTACTTGGCAAGCATAAGGGAAGGGTTAGCCGAGAACGATGTGAGCTCTAAACCTTGTCCTACAGGCCTTGCCAATGAACACTTTGCCAGAGATATGATGAAGAGTTAGGCGAGCTCTAGGCGAGCTCTGAACTCTACCCCACACGATTTTCCTAAGTGTACTTGACAAGCATAAAGGAAGGGTTAGCCGAGCACGACGCGAGCTCCGAACCTTGTCCTATAGGCCTTGCCAATGAACACTTAGCCATAAATCTGATGGAGAGTTAGGTGAGCTCTAGGCAAGCTCCGAACTCTTCCCCACACGATTTTCCTAAGTGTACTTGGCAAGCATAAAGGAAAGGTTAGTCGAGCATGACGCAAACTCTGAACCTTGTCCTATAGGCCATGCCAATGAACACTTTGCCAGAGATCTGATGGAGAGTTAGCCAAGCTCCGAACTTTACACCACGCGATTTTCCTAAGTGTACTTTGCAAAAATAAATGAAGGGTTAGCCGAGCACAGCGTGAGCTCCAAACCTTATCCTTTAGGCCTTAACAGAGAATAGTTTGACAGAGAAAAAGAATCAAAACACAAAAATGACAACTCTCACGCACGTGAGTTGGAAAACGGAATGAAGTTCTATTACAAAAGCTTAAAAAGAGAAGTCTTCACAAGTTTGAACAAAAACAAAATTAAAAAGTAATTCAGAGCTCGAGAGAGAGATCCTGGGCTACATCTTCCCCAATAAATTCCCCAGGTTCCTCTACGGTCCTTTCCCCAGATGCCTCCGCAACCGTTCTTCTGGCTTCTTCTACAAGATTGGCAACTTCTTTGCCCAAAACCACGGTAGCCTTAGCAGCATCCTCATCTTCCTCCGAACGGTTGACATACTCCTCCTCATCAAAGTCGGGCAAGACGATGGGCGAGTAAGGTGCAAGAGACCCGGGGTACACGAGAGCAAGAGCAGCCTTGGCTCAAGCTGGGTTGTCTTTAGGGATTTCAAGGTCGGCCAGGCAAGCAAGCCATTCCTCCATGAAAGCTTCATAGCGGACCTCGGCGACCTGCTTGCCGGAGTTGTCCCCAGCCTAACTAATCCCTCTGTTGGAAACTTGCTCGTAAATAAGGCTACATGCCACCTCTTAAAGTTTAACAAGTGCAGCCTCGATAGAAGTAGCCTTGTTTTGAGCCTGGGTTGCAGCCGCATAGCTGGCATCTTAGGCCTATTATGTAGTAGCTAGATCTGCCTTCAACTGGTCAATGGCAGTCAATGAGAGCTTGGCCTTGTTAAGCTTGGATTCCAAGCCGCCAATTTTCTTTTTGGCCCTCTTCAGCTTGGCTAACTACTCTTTCATGTGGTCCGAAAAGATAGTGACTATCTGGAGTTTTTGAACGCATTGAGGTCATGAGTCTTACCTAAACTTGTTGTATCACTAGAAAATCCCCGATCGTGTTTATGGTCTCCTTAGTGAGGGCAATAACATCGTTCAGTAGTAAGACAGCATACGCAAGGGCCATGCTGGTTTCACGATCCTGGGTGGAATCAGCCACTGTCACCTGCTTGTCGAGCTCACCAGCGGAGAACTTGGGGACTTCTAGAGCCCAGCTGTTGCATTGAGCTCGTCTCCCCCGTTTTCCTCCTGATACTCCTAAATGTGCCCCCGTGGGCTCTTTCCCTTTTTGTTTACCTAGAAAAAGAGCATCTGATGGGCCCAAGTTCGCCTCAGCCAGCCCCACAATCAAATCAACAATTTGCCGAGGGACTTGGCTAATAGGGGGAGCTATTATGGTGGGAGGATCGGCAGCAGACGTAGTTTTCTTCTTCAGGTTCTTTAACCTCGCCATGTTAGTGTCCTCCGAGCTTGTGCCTGAATCGTGAGCCTTCCCAAGAGAATGGACTATCTCAGCTCCCCTCGTGGGCTACAAGGGGGTATGAGCAAAATCGTCAAAATGCTCATTGTTTGAGATCGAAATGGAGATTAGCAATATTGGGACCTCTGGATCGATGGCGAGAATCACCTAATCACACCTTCTGTTCAGCATGAGCTGGATGACGACCTCATGTCCCTCTTCCTCCTTGTTATCAAATGAATCCGCAAAAGTGTAGCCCCACGAGCTTAAGGTGGTGTCTTCTCCCTGACTTTAAACTCGAGCAAGGGGTAGTGAGAGCTCAACTTGGCTCCTGACCTCTCTGGACTGAAGGCATCGCGCTGCAGAGCCCAGCCTTCAATGCACAGGGGAGGAAAATTGATCCCAACGAGCTGATCTCTCTTGTACAGAATCATTTGCCGATAGATCAACTCATATAAGAGGAGCTCGGCTACCCCCTAAGATTTTTACCGATTGTTAGCAGCTCGAATAGCCTCCTTGCATTGGTTAGATCGGCACTTGAACTTGTCGTTGAAATCTGCACACGTAATAGAAACAAATATCAGCAACGGCATAAGGAAAATTCATAAAGCACAAAGAATGCAGACTCGATGAAGGGAACACTTATTATCAGGCAAACGACCATTGAACTTCAGGAACAACCAGAGTCCATCGTCACTATCCCGGAACTTCCAAGCATCCGAAACCCAAATAAACTTGTTGAGGAATAGATTTTTGTTCGGTTTATCGGTGACCAACTTCGTTTGAGGCTGGTCAAGATGCCAAAGGTGCAAGTAATGATTTCCCTACGGTAAAGGATTGTGTGGCTCACTCTTCGATCGTACTATAGTGTAGACATGTAGTAGATCCTTGGCACTGAAGGGTTTGTCCATTAGACGCATCAACATGTCCACCGCAAGAATGGTTCGGACAAAGTTGATAGACACTTGCATGAAGGTTAGGCGGCAACGCGCCATCACCTCTTTCAGCAGCAGATTGATTGGGAATTGGAGCTCGACCTGGTAGATCAACCAGATGTGGACTGGGATGCAGTCCCCATTACCCTCGACACAATTTGCAATCTCATTCGGTCCAGGACGCTCTATTCGAACATTCATGGGGATGTCGTGTCTGGCCTTAAACCTTTCCACAGCCTCGTCATCATGGACTAGTAGTTGGGCTCGGTTCAACTCCATGTTCTGGAAATAGAAGCAAGACAATTGGAACGAGCTCAGCCAGCCAGTTATGATGAGCTTTTAGGAGCAGATTCAGACAATCTCGCCGTGAGCACTGAACTCAGCCCCAACAAAACTACCTCTTCCTAAGGGACAACTACCAGACCCTCCTATAGCCTCGAAACTATTTCGGCAACAGTAGGGCCTAAGGGACAAAACCCTTAGACAATTGATTTTACAAGGCAGCCGGTATCTGCTTTACCAATGGAAACGAGTTAAAGGCAACCTAGGTCATAGAGATGCTGAGTTCCAACAACAGCGGACAAGCCAAAATCGAAAAACCAAATACAGACAACTAGCAGTCAAAAGTTCAAAGTAAATCCCAGAATCCAAATGTAGAAGTACAAAAAAAGAAATCAAGCATAAAGCATATTCGTCACAGAAAGGAAAAAAAGATCAGAGGCTTATCAAAATTAAGCTCAAAAGGAAATCGACGCTGTGAAGATCTAAGATCAGTCATCGAAAACTAAAATGGTGGTCAGAAGGACTATCAGACGGCAGCAAAAGGAGGGACACTCTTTTTCTCTCTCTCTAGCAAGAACATGTCTTAGTGGGCACGTGAAGTCACGCGCCAATAACCGCTTCTAGAACCTATGGGACACAAGCATGTGGCAACCACTCAGTAGTGCGACCACACCAAACAAGCCCTAGGGGCAGGTGGGGAACTTCGGCGACAGTACTCAAGCGTGCTCACTATATAACCAAACCTAGACGCGTGGCCTCCAACATTTATGGCAGAGTGACAGATTTAGACAGATTAAAGACAGCTAGCAAGCATCAGCTTGCCCACCAAGCAACGGACTCAAAGAACGAATAGGTCCAGCTCACGTGACCTCGACGAGCATCAACCCGGCTCATGTGAACTGAGAGACAATTGTAAGGGGACAAATCATACAATGACAAACCTAGCCTTGGTAGGGCAGGCTCAGTGGCCCTCTATGCCGGAGCTCGGTGTGGACACTTGAACACTGCCCTGCTAGGGCAGAGACCTCTGCCAAGCTTTAGAGCAAGCTTGGGGACCTCCGCGCCGGAGCTCAGTGCAATCACACTAAAGACAACCATCGTCTGGGCTAAGGCCATCGTTAACTCCGAGTTGTTGTTGCTTGGCAAGCTCGGAAAGAGGCAACGGCCGACGGTGATCCCAAGGGATGTTAGGGGACAGAAGGTGACTTGCACGTCAGAGTTCCTTCTGACAGCCCCCATGCCCAGATAGAGACGCTGGCAGTTGATGATGAGCTACTAGCCATGTCGGTCAGTCACCTACTTACTAAATCAGCAGTCAGCGCGTAGAGGTACGCACCGAGCTACAGTCTGTCGAGTGACAAGACAGCTAGCGCGTCAAGCAACACGCTGAGCTAGGACTATAAAAGTAGAATTGTTGTTCTCACAAAGGTACGAGCAACCTTGCTATCAGAACTTACATACACTTTTTCTCTATATATTTTCAGACGTCTAACTTGACCGTCAGAGGGCCATTTCCCAAAAATAGCTCCGGCGGCCGGTCTCACTGTTCATGTGATTGTAGCTAGGACATCGCTGGTTGATCAGACGACGGGTTAAAGCTACCTATGCAGCTGTAGAATCGCCGCGAGTGTCTATCCTCGATTTCCTCTCCTCTCATCTTACAACAACCACCCCACAACTTCCTATATTTTGTGCACTAAAACCAAAGATTGAACCACTATATATGTGCATTCCAGTTAGTAAATTGCTAGAGTGTTAGTGTATTATGATAACATAGAATCAAAAACAAATCTCAAAGGGGTGAACCAGAGGTTAAGTCACCGTAATTTTTGAAACATACGTTCATAAACATAAAAAAACAGACACAGGTAAGGATTGAATTCAATTCTTCCAACCCTTCACTAAATCATTAATCAAATTTGAATTTAATGAAAAGGGGGAGGTTAGAAACCAGCTGCAATCCTTCCATCAAAGTTGTATCAAATGAAGTGATATCAAATCCTTCATCAAATTTGAAAATGTTCTATTTTTACACAAAAGGTGATGAAATCTTTGAAAGAGTAATGATCGTTGATGTTTTTATTTTTCCATCAACTCTGATTTTTGGGATAAGTTGGTAATTTTGTATGAAGGTTTGATGGGGAGAAAAACAAAATAAATAAAGATTGGAGTCCATATAAGATCTTCACACCAAAACAAGCCTTTTTTAAAGGTTTGACAAAACCAAGAATCTCATATCAAATTACTCCTAATATTTTAAACCAATTTTTAATTAAATGTGATGAAAAAAATTAAGAATTTTAGATGACCTAAATACTTAGAAGTATCAAGTGAAATCTCCGTACCTTGAAAGTGGGGATTGGATTTCCAAATGGAGATTGTTTTCAACAATTTTCAGTGGAAAAAAAATTAATGCTTCAATCCATACTATTTTAAACATTTCATCACATCATCTTAATAAATTCCTAGCTAATGCACAAAAGCTTCTTTCAGCAAATTAAATGTAGATTCCATTCGGGTACATGTGGATTTCAAATCAACGGATTTAGGGTTTAGTTCTAATCAAAATATAGAAGATTTATATATAGGTGGCTTGTAAATTCTTAAAATGAATATTTTCAAATTACTCCTATTAAATAATCATTTCAAATTCATTATAATAAAGCTTCAAAACTCAATATTTCACATTCATATATAAATTATCACATCTAAATTTAATCTATTTTCATTGAACAATCATGTTAAATCCCTTCATTTGAAATCCACAAAACTTATCCTTCCCTTTATAAGAAAATATTAGATTCTACCTTTATTTGGATACACCTTCGTGGAAGGATTATATCTCATTTCTATGCTTTTGTTTAATCAAATTAGGTCACAATCCCTTCGTTCGAAATTCATATCTATCTAAAATGGAGGTTTAGTAAAAAAAAACCTGTCCTTGCCATGATTTGAAAAAAAATATTATCCCTAGATTCTTCTTTGATTTGATGCCACTTTGGTGAAAGGATTGAATCTTTTTTATGCATTTTTTTATCAAATCAAAATCTCTTCATTCGAAATTCACATCTCTCTAATTCGAACCTTACTTGTAAAAGTTCTCCTTCGCATGATTTGCAAAAAGAAAATACTACGCCTAGATTGATTTTATGCCACTTTTTTATATACGTCTATCTAAATCAAACCATAGTGAAAAACTTGTCCTTCCCGCAATTTCAAAAGAAAAAAAAAATTATTACGCCTAGATTCTTCTTTGATTTTATGCCACTTTTGGTGAAACGATTAGATCTAATTTTCATGCCCTTTTTTTTTATCAAATTTAAACATTTGATAAGAGAATTAGCGAAGAATCAATCCCTTGACGATGATCTAAATAGAAAGTGCATTTATAAAAATGAGAAATTAAATGAGTGTTACCTTGAAGGTGGGCATTGGATTTTCAAGAGGATACAGAGGGAGGGGAGGTGGAGTTCTTCGGCGCAGAAAGCGAACCAGAGAGAGTCGTCGTCGGCCCAATCCCTTAACCTCTTGCTCACGCACGCCAACGACCCTGTGCCCTCCGACCCCAACTTCACCATGATCATGTGATTTGCCAAACCCCCTACACTCTCCAAACCCATCTCTCTCGCTCCTTACATTCTCTCTCTTAGTTTGGGGACAGCAGCAGCACTGGGAAATTCGAATTTGTAGATAGCGAGCCAGAGAGACAGAATCACAATGTATAAATATATGAGTAAATTACACTTACACCCTATACTTTTACTAAAATTTTTGTTTGTACCAGAGATTTGAAGTTTTCTGAGCAAGGATAGACCGGGGAGGCTGGGGCAACTACCACCCCCACAGTTTTCAAAAAAAATTCAATTTTACATTAGAATTATTTAGTAATATTTTTCAATTATATAGATTCGTCACTACAAGATTGGAATTAGTATTGTATTCCATGCATATGTAAATTTTATATTTTAATATATAAATTCGTCTTTTGCAAATGATGAGAAATAAATATTCACACTCTGATCGGATTTCATCATACAGCCGCAAAAAATACATCACCTGGCATTCAGCATCGACCACATCACCAGGCATCCTAGCCCTTGCAAAACAATAACTATAAATTTATTGGATTAAATATTTTCAAAAGAAAAAAGTGAAAAAGATCTTGTCAAATATTTTAAAATTATTTACAGTAAAAAGCTAATAAGATATGAACTTGATGAATGCTTTTTTTTATTTTAGAAAATGATTTTTGAAAAGCATTATGTAAAATTAATTATGAAATCTTCAACCAAGCATAAATTTTGCTTTATGCTAAGGTATTTTTGGTTTTTCATTGAATCGTTAAGAACAATTCAAGTTAATTATCTAGTAGGCCGGTTTAAGTTTTATGATCTATTGCTTGTTTTAAAGGCATATTAAATATTTAATACTACCTCGTCTAACATGTTAATTCGTTATAGTAGGGAGTAACAGTCAGAGTTGTGATTTTTTGGCTCGATCAAAATCCGATCAATTGTCAGTCAGAATATTCTGATGAAGACCAATCGATCGACCGTGAGTCGGTTGTCGATCAGTTTGAGTTCACATGTCTAATACGTTTTTAGTTGATTTTGATTAATTGGACTCGTTTTGGAATTTCTAAATTTCGTTTTTATAGATTCCTTGTTGGTTTAGGAACTTGGTTTGATAAGAAATTATTTTCAGTAGCAATGTGCTTTTGGAAGGATTCTTTGGCTGTAAATTTGGAAAAACTCTCTTCTTCGGTGGACTTCTTCAGAGTTCCGTTGGGAGCCCCTAGTGGAGACTTGGTGACCTCTAGGTCTTTGGTGGACTTGATAGTTTCTTGGGTGCCTCCCATGGGGGAATTTGGTTGTATCTTTAATCCCTTTGTGTTGAGAGAGTTTTTTTGGTGTTGTTCTAATTAGGTTTGGAGAGAATTTATATTGGGAATTTTGCTAGGCTTTTTTGAGAGAAGATTTTTCTAGAAAATTTTCATTGTAGCCCTTCATAACATTCATTTAATTCGTTAGTGAAAGTTTTTGCTCATTTGACTGCCCATGAACGTAGACACATTACTGAACCATGTAAAACTTGGCGTCTTTCATTTTTCGTTTGATTATTCTTTCCATCGTTTATTTATTTTCGTCTTGCAAATTTTTTTAATATTTTTTTCTCCATATTAGTAACCATCATTGGGTTGGGTTTGTTCCATATTTTTAGATGCTTCCGCACAACAAGTATTCTATTAATGATAGATATATTCCCTCATGTGTTTTAAAACTAATAACGACATTCCTTCAAATTTGATTACTGAACAGAGATTTCCTGCATACCAGACAACAGGAAACTCCTGCTGCCCAACACTTGTTAGTATCAGATTTGTCAATTAAAACTGCATCTAAATCTACTTTAATGATGACTTTTAAATGCTCCGTGAGTCTGTCAGTTAACGTTAAGTTATTTTTTTAAGGATAAATTTTTTTATCTTTCGAGTTTTACATAAATTAGGAAGTTGTATCGTTTGGAATTCTATCAAAGAAGTGTATCTAACCAAAAAAGCACATTGTTCTTAGGCCTCTAAAATCAAATCCTATAGCCTCTGCTATCTAGCTAAAGAACTCCATTGTTCTTAGGTCTCTAAAATCAAATCATATAGTCTCGGCGGAGCTCTTGCATTGCAAATAATTTGGGTTCTGGAACAAACGATTTGGTAGTCATTTGACTATCTTCCAAATATTGAAAGATGACTTGAGCGAGTTGTAGACTTGTATCTTGTACCTTCTCATCTGATATCAACGTACAAATAATTTATGGAATTATTTTAATCAATCTAGAACTCTTTCGGTACCAGTTGTGTTTGAAATTATTTTAATTAATTTGGTTATAGAACTCTTTTTGTTAACAGTTGTAAAAATGTTAACAAAAAGAGTGGTTGGGTTTGGGCAGCGTTGGAAAAAAATGGGTTTTGAACATGAGTTTTTGGCAATTTTTAATTAACATATATGAGGTTTTCGATCATCTCTTTTTAATAAAAAGAAGAGGAGCTATAATCTCCGTAATATACTCTTTGAAATCATATAAAATTTATTCAAAAAGGATAAGGGATGAATAAGAAATTGCCACTTTAAAATTAGCTAATTAAACTAATTAAAATGTAGTCAAAACACCCAATTTCACAAAGGTTAGTAAACCAAAAGAGAATAGACATATATACTAACAAGTGTTAGTCTATAGCACCCAAGTGTGTGAAGTGAGAGAAAATACATCATCAAACAGACCATAGTTTTGGATTTCGCCCACGTGAAATGTGAAGAGAAGGTGCAATTACAATGCCATTATCACCCTTGGGTTACTACCTTAGCAATGGGGGGTTATTGGCCATAATTTATAGCATTACTCCTCTTTAAGTATATAGGTGGTCTCTTGTTAGTTCTTGGATCTTATAACAGAAAGTTGAGAGCGCACACACTCTCAGTGAGTTTGTTATGTTATACTAGGCGGAGACATCCATGGTTTGTTGTTTTATCTTGGACGGAGACATTCACCAACTTAGCGCATGGGGGAAAATCTACCTTGAGGAGATTGTGTGGCACACAAGAGTCAACAAAT
Source organism: Actinidia arguta var. hypoleuca (assembly GCA_030159115.1). Taxonomy (NCBI): domain Eukaryota; kingdom Viridiplantae; phylum Streptophyta; class Magnoliopsida; order Ericales; family Actinidiaceae; genus Actinidia; species Actinidia arguta. The sequence continues at coordinate 9,671,642 of BRYE01000002.1, forward strand.
TTCGATATTTCGGTTTGCAAATTTTATTTCTTTTAGTTTATGTAATTTTATTTTTTGTTTTCAATATTTGTAATCTGTTCTGATTCAATAAAAATATTTATTTCTAGTTATGTATTGCTCTTCATATAACAGTCAGTAAGGATAATGATCGCGTTTTCCAAATGAGATTGGTGCCGTAGGTGGTTGTTCGAGTTGTTTTCGTCTTTAATGAAATTTTTTAACTATTTTATCAAAATTTTATACATTTTTAAATTTTACACATTTGAAATTGTTAGAGCATCTCCAAGAGCCTAGTTATCTTGGCATTCTAGGTAAAATAGCTAGCAGAAATCTTAAAAATGGCACTCTAACAACTAGCTAAGTAGCTAGTTAGTTTAACATTAGCAACAGTAACTAACCACATATATTGAGTTACTATTCACATACTATGTATTTTTTTTATTCTTACTATTAAAAGTTTTAAAACGCATTGGGACCAGAAATAATACTATTTTTATGAAAAATTAAATATAGCTAGTATTGTTGGAATTGATATTAGACAAAGACTTGCTAATTAGCTAGCCTTGTTGTGGATGCTCTAATGTTTGCTATTTATTTTTTATTTTTTGCGTTCCTAATTATTTTCAACTGTTAAACAAGGATATGTTTGATAACTTATATTTTTATGAAATATAGAATAATATTTCAAAATTAATTGACTACATTCTTAGAATAAAGATTTACTACATTCTTGGGATAAAGCAAAATGTGTTCTTTCCTTGTTTTGGAAGCAAACTTACTTACTAGCCTAAACAGAAATAAAGTAGTTACAACAGTGAATACTTGAAATCATACGTTTTTTTATGAATGGAATGCAAACACAAGGGTAGCATTTGGTTACCCAATCAATAAGCAATGAGGTGTCTGAACGTTACTCACACCGCTTGATTGATTGAAATACGTTGTACAATCTATTTAAATGTGATGAAATAATAAGACATATTATTTTATGTGGATCCATGTATTTCAACTAATAAGAAATTGAGTAATATTTACATACGGATGAACATAATTGCACTCGGCAAAATTAAAACAGGTAAAGCCAATAGCTGCCCTCCCTAACAAAATTATTTGAAATTTGAAAGAACTAAAGTAAAAAAGTTTAGATTTTGGAGGGGACAAAAGTATTTCATTTTTTGTATATTGCAGAAAACTTGGTGGACATAATGAAAATAATGCTACAGAATCTATCTTACCCACTGAGATGAGAAGGGAAAGGAAAAAATATTGCCGAAAAAATATTGCAACCCAAGGAATCATAAAATAAAATGCGTGTGGGCGTGAGTGAGAGAGAGAGAGAGTTAAAAGCTTAATCCTTTTTTAAAGCTTAGTAATAATCCATTGGATGCATCCATGACAAGCATTAAAAAAAAGAAATAAAAGTAAACTATTTCACAAAATCTGAATATTTCTTTTTTAAAAAAAACAACATGAATTTAAAGATCTCCATATCATGGCATTTTTTTTATTTTCGGTTTCTTCTTGGCCTTCGTTTAAAGCTGATAACACAAGAAACGCCTTTCGATTGCGACTGGAAAACCCTTGCAGAGACAAATGGTGCAACCTCCCTACACATTTGCAGCATTGAAAAAAGAAAAGAAAAGAAAAGAAAAGAAAATGTCATATTAGGCACAAAATATATTATTAATGAATGTATTTATGCTTTCCTAATTTTTTTAATACCTTATTGAATAGTTGGGTACTTAGGGTTGTAAAACGAATCAAACAATCTAAAAACATTTTTTAGATCAGTTTAACGCCTAAGCATTGAGCTTGAACACATTTCGAACTTGTTAATTACTGAATTTTACGTCGAGGGGCTCACCCCTTGATGTTTGTGCCATGTGGAGATTACCCACAATGTTTAAAAATCATCACTTTGCTCCTTGAGGTTTTTGCATAGAGAGAGTGAACCGTATACTTAAAACCAAAATACTCTCATAAAACCTTAAAAAAAAAAAAGTCACTCTCTCTCTTCACTTTCACCGGTGATCTCTCCACCACCACCCTCTCTCCTCTCTCGTCACCCCATCCTCCCGTACCTCTACCACCAAAAAAATATGTAGTGTTTTTATATATGTATGTACATGTCTGTTTGTCTTTGTGCGAGGAAAGATTGGGTATTAAATCCGATTTACGTGTTCGGTTAACAATTGCTAAAGGTGCATTTAATCCAAAAACCACAGTTTTGTGGTGGTTTTTAAATGTTAAAACGGTGTAATCCTCATATAGTCAAGACAACATGGGGAAAGTTAATACACTTGAATCTTCATTAAAACAGTGGGAAAAAAAATTGAACCACAACCAAATTGGTTTGATTTTAGAGTGAGAGAATGAGTACCCAAAAGAACAAAGGAGCCGATTTTATAAATTATTTTTGTTTAACCTATGAATTTATGTTTTTATTACTTCTAGTATGTCCAAACAAACTGGGCCAGATTTTGTAAACTATGGGTTGGTTTGCCTTTTACTCTAGCTAGCAAATACAGGCACTATACAATTCAAATATGAATACAGAATATAGGTACGATAGAATACAAGTACAAAATTAGCTTCTACTTAAAAAACTAAAATAGAAATACGGCTAAAAAGGGTAAATAATAGTATAATTTTATAATTTTATGTTTATTATAAATAAATATGATTTAAATAATATTTTAATATCAATAGTTAATTTAGAGAAGAGTTTTAACTCTTTTTTTTCTTTTCCTATATAGTAGTAATTTGAATATGAGGCATATATAATGAAATAGATTAATTTGATAATCTACAAAATATTCCTATAAATTTATTATTTTCTTGTGTTTTCTATTAAATAATCTAATTATGGTTGTACTATAATAGCATTTAAACTTGTAATTTTAATCTTATACTGTGCAGCACTTGTTATTTTAATTCAATAATAGTTTGGATACACAAACTGGATCACAAATGTATTTGATACTTCTTGAAATTAAAAAAAAAAATAATATCATTTTTGGATTACGAATACTCGAATACATATCCACGAGTGGCTGAGGGTATCAGCACTAGAAGTACCCCTTCTACTTGACCCAAGCCAGTTACATACCTACCAAACACAGTTCAATAGATTAATGAATTAAAAACTCTGTAATCCATTGGACTAATTTTATAACACATTTGATCCATATCACAAAAATCTAAAATCAAAACTCATTTTTGATCATACTAAATAAAAATATTCTTGTACTCTCTATAACCCTTCATGTTTCACCCTACACCCCATCATTCCTACCTTCTCTGGTAACCACCACTATCAGTAGCCGGAGGCCACATTCCAACCGGCATCTAGCCAACACCAACAAACTTCTTTGGCCAACGACTTATTTGGTGAACCTCCGACGACTTTCCAACGAACTTTTTCAGAGATAAATTTTATTTTTCATTCCAGAAATAAATTTATCGATGAAAAGTTTGCCAAATAGTCAAATAGTAAAATTTCAATGTTCGTTCCTTAGATAAATTTTACTATTTATTTTTTATTTTTAAAATAATAAAATTTATCTCTAAAAAAGTTAACCGAAAAAGTCATTGCTAGCGACTAGCCAAACAGAGTGGTGGCTGGTGGTGGTGTAGGTGATGAGTTGGTATTTTTTTACTGGATAATTAATAAGTAAATATATTTATAATAAAAATAAAGGTAATGTTCACATAAAAATTCATGAACTTTATAGGTTATAAGAGATGGTCAGTCGTGGACTACCCCCAAAAATAGATCCACATCCCAACTAAATAAGTTATAACCACCTCCAATTAGACTATTAACTAATTCTCAGAAAGAAAGAAAGAAAAAAAGACATTTTAATTCATTCAATCTTTCTTTTTCGGGTAAATTAGAATTTAACCCCCGGTTCCTAACTATTTCAGGATGTGACACATTGCCATTCTATTTTGCTTTGAAAGGTCACCTCTCCTCTCTCTCTCTCTCTCTCTCTCTCTCTCCCCTTCCTAACTTGATGTATTATTCCAACTACCATAAAAGTCCACAAATTGAGCCTCATACGCCAAACCTACCCCTCTACCATTACTCACTAGAACCACATCAACCTATAGCACCCACCCCACAAAACAAACCACCCAAGAGACCTTTGTTTGACCGTGGTTATTACAGAATATATTGCCCAAACCCTATACTGGAAAACCGATTCATTGTAGGATTATTTGTTTGTTGCATATTGTCAAATGAAACTTCAATTTCAAATAGAAATTCAAAGGGGTTGAAGTCAATGCACAAGATGAACATTGGCTTGAACTTTACAAAATCAAATGTTTTCAGCTTAATACGAATGAACTGAAAATTTTCTATTCACTTAGGTTTTGCTCTTAAATCATATAGAAACAAAAAATTTCTAATTATTTGTACGTAAATGACTCCATAGTTATTTAGCACGTTTAATAAAGAGAAAAATTGCTAGGCGATTCCATAGTTATTTAGCACGTCTAAGAGCAACACCAAGTTAAGATTCATGAGTTGTACCTCTACAAAGTTGTTACTTGGAGCTTGTTTGGAAAACTCAAGATTGTTGAGGACTAAAAAGTATTGGACGACGGTCTTTTCTACAGCTTCACAAAACCTAATTCGTTCTCTATTTTAATCTCGAATCATTAGGACAGATGCGAAAAAGGAATTTCAGACAGTCATTTAAGGGAAAAAATAAAAAAAATCAACATAGTGAGCCAACCTTTGACCATTTGATTTCCCTAATTACTTTAACTAAACAGCTACAAAACTTAGTTTGACGTTCGTGTGGTATTAAAAACCCATTTCCTTAGCATAGCTCAACTAGATATTAGTTAACGTTCAGTAGCTAGCAAGCGAGACGATAAGAATGACTTGGTTACCTTGAACTCGTGTTACTATATGACTTTGAATATGGATCCATGCAAGCAACCCCGATTAATTCGAATAAAGGCTTGTTGAATTGAGTTGAGTTGAGTTTGTTCGATGATAAGAGTGACATGGTTACCTTAAAACTCAAGTTAGTATATGACTTTGAACATGGATCTATGCAACCAACCTGAGTAATTCAAATAAAGGCTTGTTGAATTGAGTTGAGTTTGATCGCTAGCAAAAGTTGACTCAATAAATTTAACAGTTGCGGGCAGGGAAATGTGTGTGACCTACAGAAATCTTGAAAGAGCTCGTATTGGTAATAAAAAAAAAACTAACTATTTGGACGGGTATCGTCAAGAAGCTAGAAAGACTTTGACCAGTTAATACGCTTAACAAGATACTTTGCTTCTTCA
>BRYE01000002.1:9724448-9726948 GCA_030159115.1 Actinidia arguta var. hypoleuca
CATAGCGAGGTTAAATCAAGAGTTCCCATGGATTAAATCGAAGTGTTTGATTTCTTCTTATCAGAAAGTAAGCTACGTTGATTGGAAAGGTAAGAACCATCTATTTGTTAATCTAACATTTTAGGTTCTTATTTACATGTTTTTACAATTAGGATGTTGCATGCACTTCAGTTTATTTTATACATTTAAATATTTTTTTTATCTACTTTGTGTATTAAATATCTACAATGTGTTATTTATTCAATATAAGTTCGCACAATAACTCTATTTTAATTCTTGATATGATGTTAAGATCTTATTTTTAGTTATTTTTTTAATCTAATTTTCTATTATATTCACGTACAAATGACGATGAAGTTGCCTTTCCAAAGTGGTGTACGAAGGAACAAGTTATGTAACTCCTTTTAATTTCTTTACCATTATTCGTTTTCATTTGATACATTTCAAGTCAGCGACTCATGTTAACTTTTATCAGCGTTGACATAGTGTTGGACTACGTTAGCTTACTTATAACAGTTAGGAGACTTAAATGAAAGAAATGAAAGTTGAAGAATGACATTGAAATTTCAGAAAAAATTCGAGGACCCAAACCATCCTTGCCAGTTCTTTACTTGTATACACATTTCAGTTTTCCTCAATCCAACTCTCAGTCACAAACAAGAAAAAAAATGGGCTTGAAATCTTATAGCGATTGAGACTTCAAATTAAAAATGAAATGATAAGTCTTCTTTTACAGGCTTGTTCGCTTGCCAAACTGACCTGGTGGTTGAGACGTTCCTTTATTAAGTTTGATATTGGAATTTTTTTACTGCAAAACAGAACCTTTCCTCCCAATCCCTCATTATGATTGGCCCATAAAAAAAGAAGCTCTCTTCAGCTAAAAATTTCAAATAACAATGTCTGTAATTTTCAATATACCACAAATTTTTGACTATATCATAAATTCTTTACACTTTGTAGTAGAGAATTTGATAAGTTTAAATTATTTCATTGAAATTAGTGCTAGGTATGGGCAAAACAAATTAAAAAATGTACCTGATTTTTCTGAATTCTAGAAAATAGATTGTATCATACATAGCCAAAGCATTTTGGGTCTCAACTCATTTTGATTATTCAAAACAATCATATTATAAAAATGAGTCACGTTGATCTAACACAGTACAATATCTATTTAATAGTGTTTTATAACTTAATAAGTAAGTGAAGCACACATAATTATATTCATTTATCATGATATAAATTAATATTAATTGACTATTGATATGTATCCGATCAATGTATTTTTTTATAATACTAAAGTTTTTAGTGAGGTATACAATATAAATAGTTTGTATCATCAAATTAAATATAAAACAGAATCTAAAATACTTAAATTACACCGCAACAGTCCATTTTTTTACCGCTGAGAAGCCTGGTTCATTAAAAATACACTCACACACAGTTTTTGGCATCGTAAAGTCATAGTCTCAATGTAGTATGACCCAAGTCAATGTCATTTTGTTAGAAAAGCAGTGGAATTCCAAAAGTCTTACACGGCACCGTTTACTTTGAAAATTGTAAAGACTTTCCTGTCGCACTAGACCGGCTCAAAATGAAACACATTGGCAATTTTTATTTTTGGGAAGTGATTTTTGCAATAGATTTTTATACAAACACATTTCTTTATTTATTTTATTATGCAAAATTACACTATTGTCCCTGCTTTACTGTGTAAAGAAATCATAAAATACCAAAATTTATTTATAATTTTACTTAATAAAAAAAATAGTATTGTGCAAGAACCAGGAGTGCTCCTTTGATTTTGACGTGTATTAATGCTAGTTTTTCTGTAAATTTTCTATGAAGAATTAGTTTTTTTTAAATTATTTAGTTATTTTAATTTTTGAGTGTTTTTCGTTTTTAGTGATTTTTTTTTATTTATTCAAAATTTTGTATTTTTTCGGTTTTTCTTAACGAGAAGAATTTGAAAATTTAAATTTATTTTCAAATTTGGTTAAAAATTCACTAAAAAAATTATTCAACAAATAAGTTATATTATTTTTTTGTATTTAGTAGATTTTTCCCTAAATTTAAACAAATTTTTATATTTTCAAATTCCTCTCATCAAGAATAATTGAAAAAGTATATTTTTTTAATCAATAAGTGATTTTTTTTTTACTAAAAACAAAAACACACACTCAAAACTAAGCAACTAAATAATCTCAAAAAAGCCTAGTCCAAATTGGGGTGATCTAGGCTTCTCTAAAGCTGAGTAATCAAACTTTACCTTGAAGTTAGCCCGTTGTGGACCCACACAAAGGCCACATAGTGATCTGTTCCATTCATTCTGTAAGATTTGTTGAGAAGACTATCTTTGCAAAGAGAAATTACTGGGTACTCTTGGAGCAATACTCTACACAAATGAATGAATAAAACATGCGCATGTTAGTCACAACTCAGACAAAAAAAATAATGGACTCCACATTTGACTAATCACATATGCACTAGGATTTGCTGTAAG
>BRYE01000002.1:9731948-9734448 GCA_030159115.1 Actinidia arguta var. hypoleuca
GTAGCATACAGAGAGGCGGAAGTCCTTATATGAGATGAGCGCAAGCTCATAAAACCCTAGAATTTCATTTTTTCTGTTTTACGTCTTTGCCCCTAATAACCTTTCATATACCAGGAGTACGGGAGGGGTATTAAGGACTGCCCCCTCGTTACCTCTATTTCAGTATTCAATTTTCTCATATTCCAATTTTATCCTCATGAATTTTGATATAAAATTTAAATACCAACTACAGCCTTTATACTTTTTGTGATATTCGAACAAAATACCTCTAATTTTATATGTATATATATATTTGGTGTCATTGGAAAGATATCGATTGGTGCCATTAAAATAAGATTAATATTAAATATTTTAAAAAATAAAAAATAACATTAATTATCTAATTTATTGGTTGTAGGAAAATTGTATAAATTAATATTGAAGGGATAATTCTGGAGATAAAAATAGAGATATGTGGTTAGAGAATGTGGGATTTTTTATCCTAGAAAAAATGATAAGAAAAGTTGTTGGAAGAAAATTATGAAGAAGAAATTTTAGAGATAAAAATATAAGTGTGTGGCTGGAGGATGTGTGAATAGTGTTAATAATATAACAATGAGAGAGAAACAACTTGCCAAATTTATTATCCTGCTCATTTAAGGCGAATAGTATGAGGTCCACACACCTCATTAATAGAAATGTATTTAGTAGTAATATGAGACCACTACATTGTATTTCAGCGGTCTTGTTAAAAGTGTAATTATGTTCATTCTTAATAAGGTGAGAGTATGAATATTATCATTTTTTATTGATTAAAATATATGAACCCCACAACTCTGAATGAGTTGAAACACATGGATTCTTCTACTTTGAATGAGACTCGGCCCACATATTTCAACAAATGACATAATGTGTAATATTCATCCACTTGACATAATTCCATTCATGTTGTTAACTGAGTGTAATTGCGTTCACCCAAAGTGAATATTATTTACCCTCTTTCTTATTGGTCTAAATACATGTGATCTATTCTTTTAAATAGGATTCAACTTATTATTTTATGTGGACTCCATATATTTGGATCAATGAGGTTGTTAATGTTCACCAACCTTATTAAATAGATGAACATAATTGCACTCAATAACATGGTTTTTACACACATCAATAGTATGCTTAACAAGATGAGTGTAAAACATGGGGCCTATAGTTTTAGATGGGACCTATTATACTATACTATTTTAGGTGAGTCCCACATATTTCAATAAGGAAGAAGTTAATGTTTACCCACTTTGTTGGGTGATTGAACACAATTGCACTCGATAACATGAGGTCTACACACTACATCAATGGTATACTTAACAAGACGAGTGCAATAAGTGGGGCCCACAATTTTAGATGAGACCTACTCTACTCTACTATTTCAAGTAGGTACCGCATGTTTCAATCAATAAAAAAGACGATAATATTTACCCACATTGTTAGATGTGCACTAATTTAGTGTAACACCATTGATTTCTTCAAAACGTTTAATTTTTTAAAATGAACAAATAAATTAGCATGAATGGAGTATACTGTAGTGGTCCCAAACCAATAAATAATTTTCTATTAATGTGGTGTGTAGACTCCATAATATCCAACTCAAACGAGTGGGGAAATAAAATTGCCAAGCCAGTGCCGCGTCTAGTATTATTATACACTGGATAAATAATAAAGAAAAAAAAAGAAAAGATTGAGAAGCAAGCTTTATTACTTCCCTCTCTCTATAAAGGCTTTACAAGAACGCTGATGCGTATGTTCATTTGCTCCTTTCATTTGTAGTGTATTAGAAAATATGGATTTGACTCTCTCATGGAGAGGCATATACAGTTACTATATATACATATATAGACACACATTTCAGGAGTTTTGGGTAGGCAAATAATGGTTTGAAAATCTGATGATGGTGAGGTTGTATTTTTTACTGGTATTGTTTGAATGTGCGATGTATATATTCATAGAAATTCATCACTTAACACTATATCTCTCTCGTCTCTCCTACACGAGATCATCCAAACTCACATGGAAGATCGGTCTCAAATTCTGGAAATGAATTTTCCATCAGTGCTCAGATCAACATAAGGTTTATTTAGAGAGACAACATATCACCGATAATGATACCGATATTGCGATTTAAAACCCCTAATACAAAGACTCCAAGCTTAGGTAGCTTGGATATAATTTGGTAAAAGTTTAAAATGGCATGGCAATTATATTGACTAAGGATGGTTGTAGTGGGGTTCAATGGTGGTTTAATGTGGAGTTCTTTATGGTTAGATAGTGGGCGACGTATTGCATGGTGGGTTTGCATGCTGTTATGGTAGAGAATAATGAAATTAAACACAAATGCAATGTAAATGAAACGAACTTAACAATGCAATGCAAGCGATTTGACAGAGAGAAAAGGGATTCTTGTGGTCCAACAAGTGGTCAAATTTTAGGGCATATTGGTAATTTTATTAAGTACATACTCCTATTTTTTTAG
>BRYE01000002.1:9761948-9776948 GCA_030159115.1 Actinidia arguta var. hypoleuca
GTTTTGACCCAATTTTTTTCCTCCAAAACGACGTCATTTTGAGAGAATACATTTTTTTGGCTAAACGACGTCGTTTGGGGCTGCATGCAACCCTGCAGGGAGCCGACTCACTACAGGAAACCCCTCTCTGAGTCGTGAGAGAGGATCACCAGATGATTGGTGATTTGCATTACATGACTTGTAGATCGATTGAAGAGATCCGTCGCCATTAGCAGATGTAGACCGTTTCTTCTCTCTCTCTGCCTGAAATTTGTTTACTTTTCTTATTTGTTTCTCAATTTCTAAATAAAAAATTACAAAATATTTAGGATATTATAGTAAGGATCCAGTGAGGTTGATCCTACGGATCTACACATAACACACCAAGTCATCATGATATTTTTTATGATCCTATAGATAAGATAACATTTCAGCACCGGCCGGATCCGCTCCTGTTTAAACCGAACCAGTTGTTTGATCCGGAAGCGTCGATCGGGTAGGGCTGTTCAAAAATCCGATGAAAACAAAAATCGATCCTGTCATAACTGAACCGAACAATTCGGTTGGATTTTTTGAGAAATCGGTTCAGTTCTGGTTTAAAAATCCTTAAAAACGATTTGAGTGGTTCGATTCATGGATTTGTGTGACTGGTTTTGAATCCGAACCCATCTGAATCGAATAATATTAATATATTTTTTATATATTTAATACAATTGGTCCTCACCTTATATTTGGTAAGACTCCCTCAATAGATAAAAAGTTTCATCTATAAATATAAATGATCTAACATAATATATATTTTGGACATCTAAGTTTACATGATTATCTTATAGCCTAGCTATATGAAGTGTTTATAGAAAATTTACTATGGATATGTGGTTGTTTTTGTAAAAAAATTATCATAAATATATTTAAGTCGTGGATATATCTCTATATATGTGTGTGCGCGCACAATTGATTGTTTATTGGAAAATTTAATAATTTATCTATTAAAACCATGGTTCCAAAACCAAAATTGAATTATTATTTTTAGTTTCGGATTGAATTGGTTTCAAGTTTTTGACGGATCGAATTAATTCAGAAATTTTAAGAAACGTAGGTTTTGATTCGGACCTTGGTTTTAAACACCACCGAACCATCCGCTCTGTGAATATCTCTAGTGTTGGGTTCCTATAATCAGCCATGGAAATTTCCAGCAACATTTGAATTAGCCAAGCAAGCGTCTGAATTGAAGCTGAAGCTGACAAGCTTTTCCACTCTGGGTGGAGATCACTTGCCTTTTTTTGCTGAAATGAATGTGGCTGGCCATTTAAACTAACCTAGTGACCTTATCCCTACCTCCTGAATAAAGAAAACAAATTTGTCCAGGGTAATGAATGGGAGATGCATGAAATGGTTTACATCTTATAGTGCATTAATTACAATTTACGACCAGCAACTTTCTTCTCTCTCTATTCTATTCCAATAATCAAAATAATATATGGCCGTTAGTTTGGAGTTCTCTTCTTACTTATTTGCCGATAAATATGTACCCACAAACTCTCGCTCGCACGGGCATGCACCCACACTCTTACTATGGATTCAGTGGGTTTGCCTAACAGATCTTCTCCTGGAAAATGATTTCATTGATCACAGCGGAAACATATCTATTGCTTTCTTTTGTAGAGGTTTCGATTATTTTTCAAAAATCTGGGAAACGTATTGGTTATGATTGTTTGGGCAAGAAAAGGTACAATGTGTGAAAAATTGTGTTGTTTTGGGCATATAACTCTAATGGATGGACGCCCCCCCCCCCCCCCCCCCCCCCCCCCTCTTCCAGGAGGAGAGAGTAAAAAAGAAGAATCTGGAAGATATGATCCACATGCTTAATTCACTTCACTTTGCTTTCTTTCCTTTTTATTTTCATTTATTCACCGTATTTATTTTAGAAAAAGTTTGTACAATATATTATTTTTAGAATTTTATTAACGAGTGTCTTAATAGCATCAATTAATGTACATTTTACGTAAGAGTGTATGCAATCTAGAATATACAATCAATTTTAGTATTGAGTGTCTTAATAGCATCAATTAATGTACATTTTACGTAAGAGTGTATGCAATCTAGAATATACAATCAATTTTAGTATTGATTTGTTTAAATACTTACAAGCTAAAAATTTATTACAAATAAAATAAAGGTTAATTTTCTTTTTACCCCTTCAAGTTTTACTCAAGTTTCACGTTAGTCCTTATAGTTCTATCTTTCTATCAAAAATATAACATCGTTAGGCACGTGATAATATTACAACTGATTAGAAACTATAAAGTTTACTTTGTTCAAATTGAAACTATAAAGACTGAAGTAAAACTTGAATAAAAGTAAAAATAACCCTTTATTCAGTGAGATTTAGATATGGCAATGGAGCAGGTATTCGAATAACCCACCTCAATAGGAAGAAATAGGATACATATATTGGGGGTGAGGAGGAGCATGGGGAGACTTTCAAACCCCACTTGAGTTTTGCAAAATACTCATATTTAGTTTATGTTATGTTTAAGATTTCTCGTCATAATTAAACTTACTTTTAAGGTATTCTTCAAGAAAACTATTTTTATTTTTTTATGGATAGTTATAGGTATTTTATTTCCATTATGGTTATATATTTTCATTGTATACTGTGCTTTTAAAATGAAATAAATAACAAACATATCTTACGCTAGGCGGGACGCAGTAGGAGGGTACTGTTGTAAATAGGGATGAAATTTGTACTATCACCTTATCACGGGGTCGTGATGAGATATGAAGAAATGTTTCCTTAAACATGATATGATTAGGTCATACTCGTTCCAACTCGTCTCGTTAGCATTTCTAGACATTGGTCCTACACTGTTACACATAACATGCCAAGAGAATTTTATGATCCTACGGATAACATCTGAGCACCAGTCGGGTCAGGTCTGGTTTTAACTGAACCCGCCATCCTCCGAAAGGCCGGATCCTTGTAATCATAATTCCATAACCGATTTCGGACCGAAAATCATGCTGGATCAGAAGGCCCAGGTTGCAGGCGGTGTCCATGGTTTTGGGCCATAAAATCACAATTGGGCCACTCACCCCGATTATTTTGGAGAATAAAATACATGACAGCCCATCGCATCCAAAAGAAGCTAATTGAGGCCCACTAAACATGAGTACAAAATGGTTTCTCCCTCAAGGAAGCTTATCATTTCACTCTCTATATTTTCTCCTCACCCAACTAATTCGTTTGTTAAGTTGTACATTATGAATAAGCATCGTATTCCATTTAAAAATAGAAAAAAAATCTATATTTAATTCACGAGTTCGCCACTAGTAACATTATGTTGTCATGTTTATATGGTATCACAAATTAATTATAGAATATTATATGTGTTAGGGAACCCCACTATCTAAATTTGATTAATCACCCATTTCAAATAACATTTTGGGCCAAATACCAAGTCAATATATATATATATATATATATATATATATATATAACTATCACAAATGTATAATGAGATACTCCATATCCACGTGATATGATATTATTGGTTAATAATATTTCGGCGTGATGATGCACCGTCATAACTGTACTCGAATTTTATAGCAAATCGACTGTATCTTGTGAAGAAAATGAAGAACATAATTTCTGTATGAAAAATCATAACAAACTATACATTTACAATACCAAAAAAATTGATAAATTTATTATAATTGGATTTTTTATCAAAATTGATAAATTTATTTATGTAAAATTTGGAAAAAATGATAATTTTTCAAAATTGATAAATTTAATAATTTAAATTTGAAAAATAAGTTAAAATTATCATTTTGAACAATACGGAGAGAATACATCTCAGGCATGATTGAACCTAATTAGTTTTTTTAGGTTGAACTGCATCACCCCATCGTGCAGAATATATCTCATCAGGGCACACATACCATGGACATGACCACATGATGTCGTGTAGGGCGGGCGGCCCAACACTTTGGAGGCCTAACGTAAAATTTTGAAAGAGGCATTTAGATATTTAAAATATATATTTTTTAATACTTTATTTATTTTAAATTAACCTTTCTTGCTCTTTGAGATGCAAAATTATGAATTAAACTCTTGTAATTTATTTTTTAACATAAATTTTTTAATTTGATAATATGGCTAATCCACTTAATCTTTTGACATAGTCGATCTTAAATAGGTTTTTATCAATTTAAATTTATAAACAATGCAATAGATAATAAAAATGAAAGTAAATTTTAGCTCCAATAAAATTAGAGTTTCATCTTTCACTATTATGTTCGTGAAGATTAAAAAAGATTTAGAAAAAGTGTTCAAGAATAAAACTGTTTACTGAGAGAGAATAATTTTTGTTTAAGTTATTAAGTTAAAAAGTTAAGTTTATTTAATAAAATATTTCAAAAGCTAAAATGCGTTTGACAAGTCTATATTGAAAATTGGGAATGTTGTCTTTTTACAGAAGACATTTTTATAATATAAGTTTTGACAACAGTGAGTCCAATGTGTGTATATATATATATGTATGTATATAAATTTGAGGTCTCTTAATTTGGGAGGCCCTAGGCGGTGGTCTTATAGGCCTATCCCTCGGTTTGTCGATGAACACGCCTATGAGGTGAACTATATCGGTAATGAGAGGAAAATTAAAATTCTAATTAAAAAAAAAAGAGTAATGCTATATTGCTATGTGTATCACCCGCTTTATGTAATGGAAGCTTAAAGGTTGTGTTTGGATTTAGAAAAGTAAAATAAAATGAAAGAGTTCAAGGATTCAATAATTTAAATTTAATATTTTTTCCTTACTCTTCTTTTGTCAATAAATTAGGAATAGATGGACAGCAACTTTTGGTAGGCGTGTGACCAAGCAGAATGGGATTTAAAAATGTCTTCATTATCGATTCTCACTAGGCTTCAAAGGATTAATAAACAATGGCTTAGCCAACAAAAATTGAACTTTGGGTGCTAGTGACATGAATCAATTTGAAAGGCTTTCGTTTTCGAGAAGTGTATGCAAACAAAACAGTACACCAAGAGTGGAATGTATGCAGTCAATTCAAATTAGGAGTGTTGTGGTACGTTAACAACCAATATTATAAAATCTATGAAAAATATCATTTTTAATATGAAATTTATATACAAAAAATATCACCAGAATAATGTGACAGAAGAAAAAATATTATTTAATTATAAAGACTAAATATTTGGTGTAAACAAAGTAAAGAGAAGCGTATCTGTTTTCCTAATCTTATGCAATCATCATTAATTATGAGGTATGAGTTTATTTTCAAACAAACAAATAAACAAACTTGTACGGCTCTTCTTGATTTAGTTTTTAGAATTAGTTTGTAGAGCAGATTTCAAAGAATTAGTTGCGGGTTATTTCGAAACTTTTAAAAATGAAAGCATTTTTAAAAAATATTAAAAATACTTTTTCAAATTCTAAAAAATTATTTTTGCTAAATAAATAAATAATATACGCAAACAATGAATGTTCTTATCCTCAAAAATAGTTTCTAAAAAAACAAATTTTAAAAAATGAATCGAAAAAAGCCACATCATTAGCTTTTTTGGTTTAAAAGTCTTTCCCAAACAAGATAAATCCTTTTTTTAAATAAAAACCCAAAACCCCAAAAAACAACAACTTACCCCACACTTGACAGTGACATGAGGTAATGAAAAATTTAATCATATTTATTTCATTTTTTATGAACCAACAAATATTTTAATACAAAAATTGTCATTTTTAAAATAATTAGTCAGATATCTACCGGCTTAAAAGAATTAGGAGACACCATAAGCAAGTAGGACCCCACCACTTGATATAATCCCTTTTCAACTATATTTGTGTAATTGTGTTAAAGAAAAGGCCCAAAGAATCTTAACAAAAAAAAAATCAAATCAGAGATTCGAATCCATTCCTTGCAAGTAGAATCACTTTTGGTGGCCACAAAGCCACATATGGAAGTGTGCACACCATGTAACAAATTAAAATTGGGTAAACTACACTTTCTACACCTAGATTTTACACTAATTATTATTTTTCTCTTTAGTTTTAATTGATACAGTCTAAACCTTACACTTTAGGCCAACTATTAATGAACCCCTTCCGTTCATCTTTGTTAAGAAGGAACGACGAAAAAAGAACAATCTGACACTTTATTTTACACTTTGCATCTTTGCACTTTTAGTCCAATATCATTTTGCATTATTCATTTTTAATTAGGATACACCAACTCATCTTAGATCAATTAGCAATGTCCCCCTCCATCTACCTTTATTTGAAATGTGGACTAATAATACCATGTGATGATCATGTGGTCTTTATTTCAAGGGCAACACGATAAATTAATGAGGGATTTTTCCCCACGAAATTGTGGCCTAACTTCCCTTTGCACTTTGATAGTGTCTATGTGTAATAACAATGATGTATACTTGTGTAAACAAAACTTCAAGCATTGAGATAATTGACCTAAAGTGGAAGGGTTGGACTATAAGAACTAAACGTGAAGAGTGGAAAGTGACAATGAGTATAAAGTGTAATTTATCCATTAATATTTGATTTATGACATTAATTAAGTGTTTAAAGTGAGCTCAACAAACTGTTCAAAGTCCTGTGATTTAATGACTTTTGATAATGGAAGATTTTGAAGAAGATTTAGGAGAATCTCAAGAATTTGTGGTCCAAAAATCAACTAGGATATTTTAGTTGGCCAAAATTATTGTTGATATACTAGGTCTCCCAATAACAAACAGAAAAAAACAATAAAAACATAAGCTTTTCTATTTGTTTTAATGCCTTTAAGGTTGTGCTTGGATCAAGGATTTGGTGAGAATAACATGAATTTTTTTTAGAGAATTTAGTAAAAAAAACAAAAATAAAATAAAATTAGAGAATCTAATAGTCCCGAAGGGTTAGATTCTCTAACTTTTTCATTTCTTTTTTTCTTTAGTCTTAAGACTATATTATTCTCGATCCAAAACAACCTGAGGTTGTGTTTGAACCCCCAAATTTAGTGAGAAAAAAAAAAAAGTTAGATGATCCAATGGTTTATATTGGCATTTTTACTCTGCTTTTTAGCTTATCGTTGGCATTTGTCAAGACTCAAATTCTTACCCTCTTTTATCAAAAAACAAAATTATAAGCATTTCTTTCTTTCTTTCTTTCTTTCTTTCTTTGAGATAATTTGAGGATAAAACAATGAAATCTTGATACATTATCATTATCATTGTCTCATTGAGACAAGTTTCTATGATTCCACAATGATTTAAAATCGTTTTAAATTATTAATTTTTAAAAATTATTTTTTTTAAAAAAAGTTTAGTTCTATTTATGAAGAATTGGAAATAGTTTTTAAATTATATTTAAATCTTCAAATTTCAGCAAAAAAATGAATTTGTAAAGGAAAAGAATTCTCTACCGGACTACATCATTTAGTACTTTACATCATGCAGGTTTAATTTGATGCTTTGAATTATTTATTTTATAAGATTTGTTAAGAAAACCATCAAGTGATCCATGTTCGATATCACTCGACATTTCTGTTAAAAAATGATTTTCTCATCAAAAAACTCTCTCTTAATCATCGAGCTGCGTTGTATTGGGCTCATATTAATAAACTATATCTTTGTATTTTTCCATATCAAGTATAGAAACAGTGTGATTGCATCATTGGCCACGTCTATACATGTGTAACTATCTTGGATACAAGGCAGAACACTTGACATCACGCCTCCGCTCTTGACTTTTTGCCAATTAAAACAATCAATTACGTGACAACTCTGATTTGGTTGGCGTAAGATACCACAAATATTTTAAATAAATTACAATTTTGCACCCCTTTAGTTTTACCTAAGGTTCAGTCTGCCTCCTTCCTTTCTAACTTTGTCAATTAATCACTTACACTTTAGACCAAATATTTGTATGATTCTTCTATCAATCTATTGTTCAATTAAGAAAATAGGTCACATGGTCTCTTAAAAAGTGGCTACATGGATTTAATAGAACTGAAGGGTTAAAAAAGAGCAACATTGACACTTCACTTAAGATTTAAGGGGTTGAATGATATAATTAAAATTGAAGAGTGTGAAATGGTGTATTAGTGTAATTACAAGGATGCAAAGTGTAGTTTACTCATTATTTAGCAAGAGAAGCCGAGTTGGAATCTAATGCTTACCGTCGTCCTCCAGATTACAAAAGGATCCAGTCCATTGCCCTCCTTGAAAGCTCAGTTCACATGACAGGTGTCAGTCAGTCATCCACACCACCATTTGTTAGAAATTTGTGTTGAATGAAAGCCAAAGTAGGGCTGAAATTATCAGCTCAATATTGAGTTGTTGAAAGCCCAAAGGGCAGCTGTTTTGTCACTAATGACAGTAATTTTTTAAGCCCTAATGATCATTAGTAGCATCCTTAATGGCTGGGGGTTATAGAGTCATAAACAACCCCTAATGAGAGGTGTTTATGGCTGAGAATTTTTAGCATGAAGGGTCATCTATTTTCCCTATAAATAGGTTGATTTATTAGCTTAAAAAAACACACCAATAAACATTTTACATTTGAGTTCTTTGAGAGAGAGAGAGATAAAATTTAGTTCGCCAAGGCTGCGTAAGAAGATGTTCCTATGTAAGTGGTTTCGGGCGTTATATCCTGGGAGGAAGACATCGACAACAACCTACGACACCCTCGGTAGGCGGCGAATCTTTCTTAAGGAGACTGCGATTGCAGAACTCGGCATAATCTATTTGTATCTCATTCGTTTTAATTCCTGTAATTTCAATTATTTATAATTTTTGTTTGCTATAAATTTAGTTTATTGTAATCTGTTTTGATAAATGAAAATTGTTCTTTGAAATTCGATTTGTTGCTGAATTAATTTTTACCAACACCATTAACCAGCAACAATTCATGTTCCCGATTTCCAGTCCATAACGTAATTGACACTCCTCTTTTATCTCCAAAAACAAAAACAAATTCGTTCACTTGTACGATAAGTTGGGGCAGCCATTATCTGTTTATTTAACACAAAAGTTATTGGAAAAGCTTTTTAACTTTGAACGAACAAGTTTTTTTAAGTTTGAGCGAACAATACACAATATTAAAAGTGTGAGTCTGTGTCACTATTGATATATGGATTTGCGAGTTAACAATCACGCAGTTGATAATTTTCATGTGAACCTAGGACTCAAAGATTGCTAACTCCAATGATTGAACATGGGGCTCAAAAGAAAGAAAAGCACATCCAACGTAACTATCAACTTATATGAGAAATTGTACATAGAGGTAATGGCGGACGCATGAATTATATTGAGAGGAGTTAAATTATATATTTTCAATAGACATTTCGATAAAAACGTTTAGGAGGGGCTGTTGGCCTCTGTCCGCCCCCCTGGGACTGCCACTGCAGAGAGGTGATATAGTGGTGACCAAAATTACATATGTAAATATGACCCTTTTACGATGAGCTTATCAGCCAAGATTTTTAATAATCATATAAAAGGGATGAGAGTGAAATGCATGGCATCATAGTTTTGAGTTTAAATGAAAGATTGTTAAGAAAATATACTAAAAATCATTTTTGATGGGACTTTGTATTTGATTTTATTTAATAATAAAATTTGTTATTTTATTTTAATGAGAATATATGTGGATAGCATTTATAACATAATATTTATATTTTAATTGTGCATTTTTTATTCTATTGGTAGATGATTAAGTGTGTAGAGTGTAATATGCACACGGAAGATCTGATTATTAGTTCATGTGAAATATAAGTTTTAATTCACTGTCTTAGATGAAATTAGACACATCATCAGTATGACTGTAACATAATATTTAGTACTTTTGTCTTGATTATAGAAATTGCATAGTTTCGACTCATTACTAGTACATTAAGTGTGATTGAACATGACCGTTTTTGAGAAAATTATTTTATACTAACTATATATAAGATGATTCCCTATTTTATTATGAGTGCTCATGCCATGATTTTAATCCCAAAATAACTAGTAGACAGGTGCATTTATTGTTGAGTGAGATTCTGTTGTAGTTCAACAAAATTGATGAATTGGATAATTGCATTTTGTGTATGGTGAATATTATTTATTAATAGAATCTGCATCTCTGTGTAGTGATGCTGATCGTACCCATTGAGAAAACTTATAAGTTTTGATTATATCAAATCTTACAGGTGAATTTTATATTTAATTTATCAAATAAGTTAAGTGGAAGGTCACAATAATTTTTTAAGATATCAATTAATTATAATTGTCAATAATTATTTTAATCAACGGGCATGTATATTGTTAATACTGTGAGATTAATGAGGATTTAATACTATGAAGCTCGAAATATAACTTTAAGATAAATGCAAAAATGTAATTATATTTATTTAATAGTATAAATCATATTTAATTTATGAAAAATAAGAATTTGATTAAGGTTGAATTAGGTTGTCTATTTCCATTGTGTACATTCAGAGCTCCCTAGGTTTCATACAAACTCTTAAAATCCCAAAATTTTGTAGAGACGAAGAGAGCAAAGGTAGATCACGTATTAGAATTCACATTATGTTCGTGATCACAACAAACAGAAGGAACATGATAGAAGATCGCGATGACAAATTGAGTTCATATTTATTGCTTGTTATGCTTTAAATTTCGATTTCAAAATTAATTTAGTCAAAATCAAGTCATAGAGATCTTGTAAGTATAACCTTGAGAAAAATTCCTTTGAATAAGGACTAATTTGCTAAACTGAATTCACTAGGACAATTAGTACACAAATAGTTCTATGAAGCAATTCAACAAACCCTTGGTGCTTGGCTTACAACCAAGTATCAACAACTGTTAGAAATTCTAGAGAGAGAGAGAGAGTGTGAACTGTATATTGTTGTATTGAATAATATGAATATACACATGTCCTCTTTATATATAGAGGAATATCAGAAATGTATTGTTTACATAAAGAAAATAACAATAATGTAAATGAGGTAACATATCAATCAGAATATATTCTATATCAGAATATATTCTGATTGTCAATTAAGGAGATATTTACCATATATTCAGAATATATTCTGATACAGAATATATTCTGAATATATAGTAAATATGGTAAATATAATATACACAAATATAATCTAACAACAACAATGATAACTAAAGCAAACTAACCCATGATTTACCAAGCATAATCAATAAGCATGAATTACAAGATTCAAGTGATAAGACATGGAAAACCCCTCCTCTTGGGTAAAAAATCACGAGACTCAAGGCTAAAAATCAATGCACTATAATCAAAATAGATGATACAAGAGTTCCTACAATCATATGCCATGAATTCTCATCCATGACTAAGACCCTCCTTGCTGAATTCTTGTGAATCGCTTTTTGTGCATGAATTCTCTTCGTCCAAGCTCAATCTGCCACCGGAATCCACCACATGGATCATCCTTACCAAATTTGAACTCCTTCAAAGAACTTGAGGTCAAGAATATAGATGTTGAAACACCATTGAAAAAATAATTTAGGCTCAATAATCCATGAATCTTCAATTTGATTCTCAAGTACCCATCAATTTGGACTGGATAAAGTGTTTCTCCTTGCCCAAACTAGAGTTCTCTCACTCTAAAAAGGATATTTGAATCACTTAGTACCCATTAGAATGTTCAGCAATTTATAAGAGTGATCTGAACCGATTCATGCTGACTGACCTCCGCCCGAGAGTGGGACGGTCGGCTTCATACCACCGGTAGGCTGGAAATTACATTTTCTCCCCTGCTATTTCTTGTCTTGTGAATTCAACCCATGAACTTCTGGATCTTACAATTTTGACCGCAATACAAAATAGATTCTCATTTTCATGGAGGATACATAACCAAAAACCTCTCAAACACCCAATAGATAAAGTAAAACAAATAATACACATGAAATATATTTTGTCACTCAATTGCCAAACACTTACGAGAGAGATCCTAGCTCCAACAACTTTAATTATTCAGTCTAGGGTTTCACAAGAAACAAAAAATTGGTTTAATTTGTCCGCATTTTTTATTGGGTCCTATGATTCGATTCCTACAGTAACAAATACATATGTCTACTTTTAGTTTTGAAATAACTTTTTAATTGGTTTATTACATTTTAATTCGTAGCTTGTTTAGCGTTTTTATTGGCTTTCCCTAAAAAATGTAAAAACCTACACTAAAAAAGCAAAAGGCTGTAAAAGTAAAATCGAACCTTATTAAAATTGATTTGAAAAGCCAAGCAACCGAGGCAAAAATATAAAATCATTAATTAATGTGCTAAAGCATAAAATAGCATCAAGTTGTTAGATTGGATGATATTTATGGCCACGCGCAATCATAGTCTGTGAATTACAATTCACCGCGCATTTAAACCTATGTTTACTTTGCAGTTTTCAAACTTGGGTACGTATACACGCGCTACAAATGCAAGTGGGTCCTACTTTTAAGCTAGTGGCTCAATTAATAAGTATTGACTTTTCTCCAAGTATTCATGAAGCTGAACATTTATTGGTTCATCATGGTACACAACGTGCAAAGTGTTTTTTTTTTATTTTTTTTTTTTGAGTATTTGTCAAGTAATTGACAAAAAAGTCCCTTAAAAGTTAAAATCGTATGGACCCGACCTATAGCCCCAACATTTTTTGCTTAGCAATAATATTATTGAATTACTTCTCTTTTATCATTTGAAAATTAACCGACGCATAAAAATTACTGACACTTGATATTGGAGGGAAAAAAGTACATCCCTTCACATTGCAACAAAATCGTACATCATTAAAATTTAAAAATCATATAATTCATATATGAAGGAGTTAAAGAAGTATCGTATTAAGAAGAATAACCTTAGCAAGTTTGAAAATAATAATTTTTGCCCCAAAAAAATTACGAACAAGAGAGAGGATGGTTTTTCATTTCACTAAGCCGGGTTAAGAGAGAGAGAGAGAGAGAAAGACAAAAGAGAGCCTCGGTAACATGTTGCATGCGTAAAAAAAGATTACTACTAACTCAAAACTTAATCTATCTACAACCAACCATAATTAGTTGATTACAAAATAAACCAACTTATTTGTTAGTAATTTTTTTAGTAGGCATATTTGTCTCCCTCTTCATCTATTGCATAATTGATACCAATTCACAATTTATACGAATATGGATTACAAGACCTTCAAATGTCAAGGGGTATGCGTATGCATAATGTTTTTAAAATGTGAAGAAATATTTGCGATTTTTACACTTTAAACTACCTAAAGAGGGTAAATTTAGGAATGTTCACTAATACTCTATTTTTAATCATATCATTAACAACTTTCTAATGTCTTTCATTGATGTTTTTGAAAAGCAAGAGAATATTCATGTATTTTCGTCACGTGTTTTGAGTGTTTGCAATATTTACGTACCCGTTTATTTGCCGCGTAAAGGAGCTTTTATTCATTCGCTCTCACAAAAGTCTTAAGGGTACTATTTCGAGACATATTTATGCAAGTTAAGAGCATATAGAGTTGCCTGAAAAAGAAAATGGAAGCAGAAATTAAAAACATGCTAAGGAGAGCAAAAGCAGAATTGTAACTCTAAAAACAAAATGAAGGGTAACTGAAAAATGAGGAAACTATCAAGATGTGAACAGTAGTAAGAATCTCGGTAGAAAATACAAATGAAAGTCTCAAGGGTAAAATGACCAAATTGTCCTTCTGATGCAGTATTTTGCATGCACTTATGGCATACCCCTCTCAAACAATTAACTTCTTTTATAAGCCTTAGAATTATAAGGAAAATGAGAAAATTATACTGATATCAGTAATATCTATTTATAAGTTGACAATAGAGTGTTAATCAAGAAACCTAGCTTAGAGGTGAAGGAAATCTAAAATAATTAAGCAAACATATAGTATTTTAGGAAATATATATTATTAACAACAATAATGAACTCTTTTTTTTTTCCTAACCAAAAAAGAAAAAGAGGTTAATTTTCACTTCTTCTTTATTTTGATACTTAATGCTTTGCTTGGAACCTATGTAAAAAAATAATTAATTTTCTATTTCATTGTTTACTTCTTAGTTTGGGGAGAGAAGACAAAAGAAACTATATTTTCCTTCTCGTTTTGAAATTTTCTCTTCATTTTCTCCTCTCTTTCTTTTCTTTTCATATGTAGTCTGTGTTAATTTAAATGGTTCTATATATCATTTTTGATGAGGGATAAAATGGACCGAGATGTTCACCTCGGTATCGCGCCGTTGTTCCAGCTCTCCAGCTCGGCTTCCACCATAGAGATGAAACTCAGGATCTCGCCTTCATTCAACTCGCCATCAAGACGATTGATAGCCTTTCTTCCTAAGAGAATATCCCTCAGTAAGTCTAGCACACCCGCTAGTTGGCTGACACAACACGGTCTGGCAGTTCTCACACTTTAAATGATTATTCTCCTCGCCAAAGGGCGAGGTTGATTACTTCGCCATTATGAAGATCAGATCATCGCAGGGTCTACTCCTGGGAGGATTCCTTCTCCATGAGACTCCTTCTTCACCACGCCACCTATAATCGTGTGATGTTCTCCAAATAGTAACTTCCTGTTTTATCTCCAGTATATTTGGGATATCCTTCCATACTTAGCTCTCCGAAGATCTCGTCGTGATCTTCTCGCACGACTCCCCATTCTCCAAATATATAAAGGCCGTTCCCCATCACAAAAAAGGTACACTCAATGTTCAATACATAGCATCGAATGATGCTAAACCCTTCCAAATGCATCTTTGGTGTCTCCTCGAGAAAATTTCTTGGCTTCTTGGTGACCAAACAAGGAATTGAAGCAAATTCGAACTAGATTCAAGCTCTGTTGGCCATGAGCTCGTCCAGAAGTATAAATGAGGTGCAATAACTAACTAGGTGAGTAACCGTCCTTAATAGAATCGTCTCCGAATCGGCAGACAAGTGTTTATCATTCTTCAAAATTTTGAGAAAAAATCAGGCTTTCCAATGGA